>JAVJIF010033498.1:0-121570 GCA_038442645.1 Agave tequilana
ATTTGGATAGCACTACCAAATCACCGTACGGTCGAACCGTAGTCAACCAGTACCTTCACAGGATCGTTGAAGCAGCGCGACAAAGACAAATTTCGAATGAATATTTGCCTTTACTTGGAGTAGCACCCACTGTTGAGGACGAAGGAAGGTTGAAGAATATTCTTCTTCAGAAGTACCAGATTGAGACAACAATTCTATAACAGAATCTGTTGAATTTTCTGATTCCTCTTTCAGAACAAATTTGCAGAATCTTCTTTGGAAGTCGCTTTCGGATTCCCACTTCTCACTGGAAGTCGCTTTGGAACTCTACTTCCTAGTTCAGACGTAGACTTGCTTCTGCTTCAGAACTCAGATAGAAGAGAGAGAGAGTTGTTTGCTGTTGGTGTTGGCGTTGGTGTGTTTTCAATTGAGAATCCGGAGCGCTATTTATAGCGCTCCAGGAGGGGCCAACGGGTCCGAACCCAACGAAAGGTTGCAACCTTTCGACCCAACAGTCACAACTGTTGGCTGCCTAACTGACGCACCCAACGGTCACAACTGTTGGCAGTCCAACAGTCGCAACTGTTGGCATTCCAACAGTTTAGTCCCATTTTGGCTTTGAATTAGGCAATCTTTAGACTTGAATATCTCATTCATTCGAAGTCGGAATTGAACATGTGAATATACCATGTTCATCCCCAATGGAAAGAGAACACACTCCAACCATCATCCAATTGATTCGATCAACGAATCTCGCCATAATACAGCTCGAAGATTCATACTTATATTCTTCAATTCCAACAATATCTTCATGTGATGTGTGAATTTGTTTGATATCTGCAGGAGTTGTTGAAATTTGTTATAGAGGACCGAGAAATCAGTGATTTTGTACTGGGAGATGGGAAAGGGGAAAAATCATGGAAAAAATTAGTCTTTTTGGTGCACGTACATGAGAATTTGACGTGTTTTTAGAGCTTGGTGTTACATAAACAAGAAAAGTGTTAGTTGCTGACAATTTAGTTTTTGAGAGATGGAGGTGACAAAAGTTATCTCAACTAGAGCCCCACCAGGGGCTGTTTGACAATATGCAAGTGGCACTGAAAGTGTGAAAATGAAACACTTTTGGTTATTTTTAATATTTGTTTAAATGAAAGTGATTATGAAACTACAAAAGTGTCTTGAATTCATGTTGGATATCTTGCACGTCTCACTTCGATTCTCGAAGCTCTGAAATGGGTATTGAAAGATAAAAAATGGGTTTGATATACTTATAAATAATCAATATATTGTTGCTATATCCCTTCTTTTTTGCAGTTTCAAATTTTACATGTGTGTAAACAAACACTTTTTTATATTATTTTGCTGATGAGAAAGTACCCTCACATTTGCCAAAAAAGAAAAAAATAAATCCATTTTCACTCGTCAGCCTCACTCTAGGCTGAGAAAGTAGTTGAAAAGTGAGGATTGAAAAGAGCCCTAAGTTCAAATCACAGTACAAAAGATCATTTTCTAACTTTTTCGTTTCCTAAAAATAATTTTATATAATTGTAAATGAGAAATATTATAGTTATTTGGCTTGACTCTACGTGACTCCAATTACAGTTGCATTCAATCAATGATTTTGCTTGAACTAGAATTTCGCATGGTTGTGCAAATTGAAATGAGAGGACAACAATCTTTGAGCTGATCAAGCCCAACACAAAGTTGCCAATCCAATGAGTATGGTTTAATGGGTGAATCCAGCTAATCCAAATTATCCAATTAGTGACGGCTCAATTGCGATAAATATGAGCAAAATAATTCACTTTTTTTCTTTACAATCAACTCGTTTTCTTTTGTAGATTTTTAGATTGTTAACATTTTTGGAAAACAGATGAATCCTTTTCATTGGAAAATTTCTCTTTGTTGGCTAAAATTTACTAGTTGGAATTTTTCAGGTCGAACATGGATTGGCACTGGAACCGTGACTGGAGCAGGACTCGGACCAGGCCCTGAACTTCTTTTTGCCTCGGACCAGGCGTTGTATTTGTTTAATTGAATTTATTAAGACTTGGACTAGCACATAACTTTTAATTGGATTTACTAGAACTTGAACTAGGAGTTTTAGTTGAACAATTTAGAGTAAAAATTAGGCAATTTTATGGGAGTTTTCATAATATGATATTATTCATTATTTGATCGTATTAAAATCTAAACATATTATTGTAAGTAGGCTGAAATTGAGTTAATATTATTGCTAACGTTTTTACTAATTAATTAGATTATCACAAGATTACTATAAACATTTCATAATGAATAATAAAATAAGCAATATTAAATGATTATGTAAAAATTAATTATTATTTAGTTAATATTATTGCAAACTTTTTTACTAATTAATTATATTTATCACAAGACTACTATAAACATTACATAATGAATAATAAAATAAGTCAATATTAAATGATTATGTAAAAATTAATTACTATTTAGTTAATATTTGTTAGTGACAAATATTAACTTAATAATAATTGTTATTAATTGAATATATTTATGATTAATTGTTAAAATATTATTTATTATAGCTATTATTAATTTCAATAATAATTGGGATGGGATTAACAGGAGGGGAGAAAAGAACAAGGAGAAATTCAAGTCCAAATGAAAAGTTCACAAGTTTTCACATATTTTTTTTTGATGGTTAAATTGGTTCAAATGTCATACTTAGATTAAAATGTAAGAATTTCAAAAATTCAGTCAAAATTCCAATTCTAGTTATCAATAACACTAGATCTTGAAATCAAAATCCCAATCCCAAAATCAATAACACTAGTTTTCAAAAATTCACATCACAGTCCCATACCAAATTCAAAATTCAAATTTATTGTCAAACAAATAACACTAATTCTTGAAATCTTAGAAATTGACCAGTTCAACTCAAGAATCCCGAACCAACAACCGCCTCCTAAAATACCATGAATTTCAACCATTTTTAGAAAATACTACAAACTTCTAAAAATGTAAAACATTATTGTAGTGGTTAAAAATTAATCCTCAACAAGATGCTGATACGTGCTCAAGCAACCAAGTCTCCTTTTTGAAGTTCTGCAACAGTTAACTGACCCCGTTAGATCGGATCCTCCCTAGAGCATTCATAGTTCTCAGAGTTACTTTAACCCGAACTCAAATCAACCTCCAAAGCTCCTCCACCCAGACCAGTCCCGGAGTAAACCCCCATTCCGGAGGCATCACCCTCTGGAGTCACCAGCAGTCCATATCCACTACTTCACCCGAAGGCTGTAATTAACAACAGCCGAGATCTCCGCCTGCAATCATGCGACCTTTTTCTCTGCATCATTGAAGACGTGTAACGACCATGCGCTCAAGGTGGATAGTTACGAAATTCCATGCATGCAATCTCTGTTGGTCCAAAGGCTTATCACTCTATTTTTAATGATGATTTACTCTAGTTATATTACTAATGATCATGTGTTTATTAAGTTATATTACAAAAGACTCGAAGTCAAGTTTTGAAACTAGTAAGTGTTGATTCAAGAGCTCAAGCATAAAAATCATATTAAGAACTCAAGAAGCAGCCTAGCTCGAAGGAATGGATCAAGTCCAGTTTGAAAAGAAGATCTACAAGAAGACTTGTAACTAGAGTTTGTAAGTTTAGAAGATTTGTATAAAATAGATTAATTTTGATTGCTCAAGCTTAAACACAAAAGTTTGATATTGGTTTTTCAAGTACAAAAGATTTGGTCTTCGGTTAACGCGTTTCGAATTTAATTAGAACACATTTTTGGTTTCATGAATAGATTTCACCTAAAACATGTTTACGTTGGTTTATATGTAATTAGATTTCATTCATACACATTGGCGCTTTTATTGTGTTTAACAAACTTAAATTTATGGGTTGAACTCATGAGTATAAGTTGTGTGTTTGTCAAAAAGTATTTTTATGATGTATATTGAAATATATTGTCAAAAACTAGTTTGTATCATTTATATGTGTATTGGATTCTACACATACACATTGGATTTCAATTAAGTTTCAATAGTTTATTTTTGTTTTATACAAGTTTTTGAAAAAAACTAGATTTTCATTTGAAAGTTCAGTTTTTGAATAATACGATTTTGTTTTAAGATTGAAATTTTTTATCTCGAAAGAAGTTCATATGTTTGCAATATATATTAATTTTTGATCACACATATTTGTACGTTTATATATTTAATGAACTTATTTTTGTAGAATTTATTGAGATTTAATTGGATTCAAAAAGATATTTAAAAATACCATAATATGTTTGGGGCTGAGCCTAGTTGACCTCCGTCGACCGGCTGTGCACATGCCAAATTGCTGTGCATGTTGCTCGACCGCTCGGTAGGCTATTCGAAGACTCGGTGCTCTCTGTTATTTTTTGGTTGACCGGAGAGCTTTGCTTTCTTGATGTTTGGTGCGATCGACCGCCCGTTGATCAGTAACCCCCAATGGTTAAAAATCCGAACGTTGGCGTTCAATCGCTCGATCGACCGACAGGGCTCTCTCGCCTGAGATTTGACCCCAATGGCTACTTTTAGTATGAGTCCATAATAGGGTTTGATTAGGGTTTTAAATAATATTTAAAAGAATTTTTTCTATCTTACCTTGCTGCCTATTTTCTGAAGAGTTTTCTACAAGTTTGAGCTTCAAATCCATATCTTTTCTAGTATCTCAAAGTTTTAGAAAATCAAAAGAAAACTAAGTTTTGGGAAATAAAAGTTTAGGTAGAAGTCCTTTAATGAGTGGATCTATAATGAGTGGATCTGTAATATTAAGAATAGTGCTATCATTATCAACAGACAAAATATTCGAACTTTATCATTAATGACAAGAAACTTGATTTCGATATGCTTCGACTTTACTGAACTCTTGTCACTATTGTAGTAGAGCTCTATTGCTTTTATTATCACAGTGTAGTTGTATTGCCCTCTCGACTAAATCCACCATCTTCCTACAATAAGAAAATTGTAATATGAAGTGGACTTTCTATTGTCGATACATCCAGCATAATTTGATTCTCTGTATCCGATCAGCCGCAACTGATCAGATTTCATGTAGTCTTCTGTATATATCGCATTACCTTCTTGGTAATCTTCCAGTGATCAATCTCATAATTGATCAAGGATCTGTCAAGCTTCTCAATGGTATATGCTATGTCTGGATGGGTACAAACTTGAGCATACATCAGACTTTCAACTGCCGATGCATATGGAATGCCTTTCATCTACTCTTTCTGTAGGTCGTTGAGACATTAAAGTAAACTCAACTATCTCCCCTAGAGCAATTCTTCATGCTATATCTATCTAGCACCTAATCGATATAGACCTTTTGTGATAAATCTAATATTCCATGTGTGCTGTCACGTTGAATCTGGATGTCTATCACAAAAGAAGCGTCTCCATGATCTTCATCTCAAAATTCTTTGACAGAAAATTGTTGATCTCAAGTAAAAAAATCATATCGTTACTTTCTAGTAGAATGTCATCCACATATAGCACAAGAAATATAAGTCTACTCTCTTTAAATTTATGGTAAATGCATTGATCATCTACAATCTCTTTAAAACCAAAATTGGATATTACATGATCAAATTTCAAATACCATTGACGGGATGTTTGATTTAGACCATTAATGGATTTCTTATTTGTAAACCACATATTATGAAACTTTCACCTTAAAACTTTTGGTTGCACCATACAGATTTCTTCCTTAATGCTACCATTAAGAAAGGCAATCTTAACATCCATTTGATATAACTCAGGTCAAAATGAGCCACCAGTTTCATAATAATCCTAAAAGAATGCTTTATGAAAACCGGAGAGAAAGTCTCCTTATAGTCAGTGTCCTCTCTTTGAGTGAATTCTTTTGTAATAAGATGTGACTTATGTATTTCGACATTACCTTTCAAATCCCGCTTGGTTTTGAATACTCATTTTCAGCCAATCGGTTTCTTTTCTTTAGGCAACTCTACTAAATCCCAAACATCATTGTCCTTCATGAATTTTAACTCATCTTTCATGGCATTTGACCACATAGTGGAGTGAATGTTGAGTTGGCCTCATTCAAGGATGTGGGGTCATCCTCTACCCTTATGTCAAACTCATGCTCTTGAAGATAAACTATATAGTCATTTGCAATAACTGATCTCCTCTCCCTAGTTGATCTCCTAAGCACTTCTGGTTGAGAATTTTTAGGTTCTATATCATCAATATGATCTACTTCAGGATAAACTGTATATGTACCTTGTAAGGATGCAACGATAATTTCATCTTGAAGTGAAACAACTACTTTATTATTTAGAACAATTATCATGGTATAACAATATGTTCTTCCTTAAATATGAAATCCTTGCGTAGTTGATTCCTACTGTTCTGAATATCCACAAATATTTTAGCAATCCGTCTTTATGTTCTTAGTGGAGGGACAATAAAACTTGAAGCCTTTATACCTCTCAGAATACCGTACGAATAAACAGCTAACTGTCCTTGAGTCCAACTTCTTCTCATATGGTATATATGGCCGAGTTTCGACTGGATAACCCAAACATGTAGATGCCTAATACTGAGAGATTTTCCAGTCCATAACTAATATAGGGTTTTAGTTACTGTTTTGCTAGGTACTCAATTAATGAGGTGACACGTCTTTAAGACTTCACTCCATAATGACTTTTGTAGAGTATTGTGAGCTATCAAACTTCTAATCAAGTCCTCTAATGTGCGATTTCATCTCTCAGCAACACCATTTTGACGAGGTGTCCCTGACAAGGTGTACTAAGCGAGATTGCCACACTCTTTCAGAAATTGACAAATGATTCTGGACATCTACCTAATCCATCGTATCTGTCGTAGTACTCACCACAACGATCAAATCTAACGACTTAATCTTGCTATTTAGTTGATTTTCAACTTCAGCTTTATAGATTTTAAACATGTCTAGTGATTAGGATTTCTCATAGAACAAGTATAGGTAGCCATAACGAGAGTAATTGTCTGTAAAAGTGATGAAATATTCATGACCATTCCAATAAGCTGTAGGGAACGGACCACAAATGTCTATATACGCCAAATCTAAGAACTCCTGAACTCTGTTTAGTACCAAACTTCCTAATATTTCTTTAATAAATGTTCTCTTAGTACCTAGGCAATTCACATATGGAGATTCAGTATATAAAGCATGAAGTTTCAATTATATAACCATCAATCAGAATTCTAGTACCAACAACTTTAGATTTGAAAAGTAGACTAAGCATTTCATTATCAAGAGTGACAGTAAAACTTAGGGGGGGCAATTCAGACCCGACCCGCCAGACCCGACCCGACCCGACCCAGAGTAAGTGGGTATGGGTTTGAGCTATACGGGTTTGGGTCGTAATCGGGTCGACCCACCAGACCCGATTAATAAATGGGTCGGGTCGACCCAAACCCACCAAACCCGCTAAGACCCGCTAAGACCCATTTACCTTTTTATATTTTTGATCCAGAGATTTTTTTTTGGGAATCATTTATCATTTCCGCTCAGGGACTTCATAATTTAGCTCTCCATCCTTTCTTCATCAAAATCCAATACACCATACACATTGCACAATCTTCTATGAAAAACCTAAAGCCCCTTAATTTTAACTACATTCTCATAAATAAACAAAATTATATTGCATAAACAATCCCTGAGTTTGTCTCAATCCCACTAATACTTTCACTTTTATTTCAGAGAATAAGAAGCATTGCATTTGATATACATGATTTTATGATTTTTAACTTATTGAAACCAACATTATGCCACTGTCATCTACTTATAGAATGCAAGAACAAGGTTCCTACAAAACATTTACCGCTAACGGGTCGACCCGACCCGGCCGACCCATTTAGTTAAATGGGTCAAATGGGTCGGGTCGGGTCGACCCACATAATACTGGGTCGGGTTTGGGTTTGGATTTTTGACCCATATAAATAAATGGGTCGGGTCGACCCGACCCGATTATGGGTCGACCCATTTAAGACCCGACCCAATTAGACCCGACCCGACCCAATTGCCACCCTGGTAAAACTAGATCTGTCTAGCAAATGAAATAAAAATATGATTCTGCCTAAAATGATAGTACATATAAAGTCTCATCTAAATCTAAAAAATAAAAATCAGAATCTAATTTAAGCCTACAAACTCTAACAGCATTAATTGCAACTTCATTTCCATCACCCATGTATACGTATCGCTCAACAAGGCTGGGCTCATTTGGGTTTGAAAGTTCCGCATTAAATCGCTTATGTAAATTATCTATCCACCATTTTTGAAGTGGTACTAAAACTAAATTAATATCCGAACAAACATAAATATGAGATATACCCGCTAAATAGCCATTTCTGATACTTTATGCATTCCTACTTGAGGTGGCTTACTTTCTTTCAGAAGAAGCATGTAATGACCTTAGGCTACTTTTCCTGCACTTTTGCTACTTAGGATCAACTACTGTAGTGGTATTTATATTCCTCCATTTAGTTTCACTTTTCTTTTTCTCATTAGAATTTTACCCTGGATGCTAAGTGAGCACTTTCAGTCTTTTCTTATTTCAATCACTTTTCTTTTCGGACACAGTGATTAATGAGCTCAGTGAGACTCCACTTTTCCTTTTGAGTATTATAAATAATCTTAAAAAAGGGTTATACTTTATAAGAAAAGAGATTAGAATGAAGTGCACTAGAATCACTTCAGAGAGTTCCAATTTCGACGCGTTTAGTTAGAAACAAGATTGCACATTTCTATAATGTACTCCCTTATGTTTTTTTGTCATTGCAGCACATATTTATCAGCTTGCTAAGATGCGTGCTGGTCAAAACTTTATCCGATTTAATACATCAGTCGGTTACTTTAGCTGTAAAAACTCTTAGCACTGATTTTATCAGGCATAGAACCCCTAATAGTTATAGGAATAGTGTGTTTTATGATCATTAGACACATCGTGTAAGACCTCTCCCACTTGTCATAATTGACCTTTTCTTAACTGAACTTTTATTAGTGATAGTAAGGGTCAATTAGTCCTTAAGGTGTAGTCTAGGTCCATGAATCTAAGAACAATCTTTTACGTGGCCGCGCCACTTCTCAAAGTTTGTACCATTCAACACAGGAATGCCATTGAGACTTGCAGAAATTGAAGATGCATTTACTGATAACAGAAAAAAAATAGTTATACATAAGCATACAATTTCTCATCAATTTAACATAAACATTGCATTTAACAGGATTCTACTGTAATAGCCATAAAAAAATGAATTTCAGAAAATGCAACGAGTTTAACCGATAGAGCTGCCGGTCAAACTTTCAGAACAAGCTGTCTCTATAAGCCAACACTGTACTGTTCCAATATAGATACCCTAAAGTCTAGGTCCTATGTAAGAGAACAACCTTCCTTTGGGCCGACTGTTACTTTATAGGATTGGTCCTAAAATTTAAGTAATCTATATTAACCATATAATATATGTAATGACCCGGCTATAATGACAACCTTCGTTTGGGCCGATTGCCACACGCATGGGCCACACAAATCGACGCATCCAGATTCTTGTTTCGCCATCGGACTAGTTGATGAGGGTAATGCAATATGAGTCTATAGTGTGACAACCTTCCTTTGGGCCGATTACCACACACCAAGATTCTCCCACTTGCATTACCCACATCAAGTATTTGAATCTGTACATAATTCGGCCAAACAATAGTCTTACTTTGGGCCGGCTATTTCCGCATGAATTATATACGTAACGAAATAAGCTCTTTTATAAGTTCTTTAACTTGAACATGTATATTTTTTTATCTGTGTGTTATCAACTGTAGTAAACATCATATTCATCATGCTAGACAAAATAAACAATATAATATTGTTAATAAAGCGGAAGCATGTAAGGATACATATTAACATGATATACAAACACTTCAATGCCTTCTTTATATTAACTAACTACTGTTTTATCATGTATAGTTCTTATAATACTGTAGTTCTCGTCAATTGCTTCGAAACGGCTATTTACATGCCCAAAACAGAGGTCAGATGAGCCCGTAACGGCTAATTGAAGTTTCTATTGGCAAAACGAAACTGCAGTGCTTATCGGGTCTGAATCAGACCCGACCCACAATGGTTAAATTATTGGTTTTCTTAATCGGTCGGGTTTAATAAACTGGATAAAACTCAATAAATTTAATGTGAGATTAATTGGGATTAAATTTGTTTATTTGATTAGAATTCTATTCCAAAATTTCCCTAATAAATTAGAATTCTATCTCAACACTAAAACCCAAAATAATCTCAACAATTTAATTTTAAACTTTATATGAGATTAATTAGGAGTAGTTTCCATATTAGATTAAAATTATGTCTCTATATTTTACTCCTAACTAATCTCATAATCCCTTTAATTAAGAAACCAAAAATCAAATAAACCTTTTTTTTAAAAAAATACCTATTGTCTTGCATGCATGCGTCTGCATGCATGCAGACAACACCATGTGATATATATTTTTTTTAATAGTCACCATAGCCCTCCACGCATGTAGGTGGGTCTACATTTATGCAGGCGCTTGCTATATTGGGTTTTTTTAATTTTTGTCTTTTAAACAAAAAACAGAATTAAATATAATAACATAAAAAAAATTTTAAAAAATATAGACATAATTCAATTTATCTTCTCCAATTTAATTCAGTTATTTGAGACACAAAAAATAATCTTTACTGAATTAAACAAAGAGATACATAATTTTCATAGATCGAGATCTTTATATCCCGATGATCTGATAAAGAGGAGGCTCTGATATCATTGTTAGATCTAATTTTATTCCACACAAGATCTACACATAAACTGTAAGCCTCTTTATCATGATAAAAGGGAAGGAAGATTTTAGGCATACCTGATTCCATCATGAAAGGGATGCCGAAGGTTACACAATCTCGAGGACGCCGGAGTTGAGGGAGAGGATTCTCTCTCCAGCCACCAAGTTTTCTTCTTTATCCTTAGAGAAGATGAGAGGCCTCCAAGAGAGAGATGATTATTGTTAGTGGAGAGGGAACCCTACTCATGATATATATATATATATATATATATATATATATATATATATATATATATATATATATATATATATATATATATATATATATATATATATATATATATATATATATATATATAAATATATATATATATATATATATATATATATAGCATCAAGGAATCCTAGTTCAACTTATCATAGATGTAGGCCCTTGATTTATAACACGAGTTCCACACGTGTAGATGAGTCCCACATTTTAATTTAAATACACTCATGGCTAAGTGTAATTGAAAACATGTCTAGACTCAAACCATTTAGGTTTGATCAATTCTTTATTGGGTCAAACAACATAGGTTAAGTTGGCAGGTGCAAATATCCAATTGACTTGATTAGAAAATTAGACTTTAAAACAAAATAAGTCTAACATTTATAGCACCATGTGTTTCATGCTAAGCTCACGTTCATTTCAAATTGATATCATAAATTGAGATTAATTTCAATTGATATCATAATTTCTAAAACTTATGCATTAAGTTTTGTAGTTGTTCCAAAAAGGGCGAAACATTTCTTGATTTTAATTTTAATTGGAATCTTCATTCCCTACTTTTTGAGAAAAATATTTTCTTTTAGTAAATGTTCATATTTTCAATTGGTATTAATTATTACATTGGTATCCACATTTCAAGTTAATTTGCTAATTGATATCTATGTTTATCCATTTGATTTCAATTGATTTTTTTTGGTATTATGCTACATTTTCAATTAACATCCTTTGCATGATTTTCAATTGATTCTCTTTGGTATTCGTGTACTCAATTGATGTATCTATGTTATTTTAATTTGATTTATCAAAAATTTTAATCGATTTGTATTGCTTATAAGCAAGGAGAGTTAACTTAATGTCTCCTCTATATGCAAATTTATGATGAGTGTCTTGTTTAAAAAAGAGATTGACCTCTCTTCTCTATATCGTACATGTGTACAGGAGAGCTTAACATCTCTATCTATATATTATATATTATGCTTATGGGGGTTAGGATTTAGTCATCACTTCTATATGTAATGCATGTAAGCATGAGAGTTAACGTCTTTTCTCTTCATAGATTTATATCACGTATACATTTATCATATTTTCTTTACCCCTTTGTTGATGAATTGACAAAAGGGGGAGAGAAATTTAGAGTTTATATATACATGTTATTTATGTTTATGTTGTTTATGTTTTTGTATATATATGTTTTATATGTGTTTTATATTCATGATTTGTTTGATATCTATGAGCTTACATTGAATATTTATATGTTTTATACTATGCATGAGTTAAGGGAGAGCTTTTACAAAGTTTATCTTTAATTCATGCATATATAACTCCATAAGTTTTGTCATTATCAAAAAGGAGAACATAGCTGGACTAAGGACCTATCACTTTAGTTTTGAAGATGATTAACTCACGTGTTATAGTACTAATGATCTTGTGCTTATTAGGTTTTAGATATTCAATTAAGATCTTAGTTGGTGTTTAGTTTCAATAAAAAAAAACTCAAATTCGAGTTTTGAAGTTAGCACATGTTGATTGAAGAGCTCAAGCATAAAGATCATATCAAGAATTCAAGGAATCTAACTCGAAGGAATCATGTTTGAATCAAGTCTACTTGGAGAAGAAGATCTAAAAGAAGACTTATGTCTAGACTTTGTAAGTTTAGAAGATTTAAATAGAATAGATTAGTTGCTCATGCTTAACACCCACAAAAGTTTGATGTTGGTTTTTCAAGTACAAAAGATTTGATTTTCGGTTTAACCCGTTTCGAATTTAACTAGAACACGTTTTTGCTTTCATGAATATATTTAATTAAAAAAGTTTACATTGATTTATATTTGTATTTGATTTCATCCATACACATTGGTGCTTCTATTGTGTTTAAGAAACTTACTTTGATGAGTTGAATTCATGAGTTTAAGTTGTATATTTATCAAAAATTATTTTTATGATGTAGATTAAAATATATTTTCAAATACAAAGTTTATATCATTTTATATATGTGTTGGATTTTACCCGTACACATTAGACTTCAATTAAGTTTCAATAGCTTGTTATTGTATTTATATATCTTTTTGAAAAAAATTAGATTTTTATTTAAAAGTTTAGTTTTTGAAAAATATGATTTATTTAAGATTGGAATTTTTTATCTCAAAAATATGTTCACATGTTAGTATCACACATATTTGTACTTCTATATATTTATATGAACTTATTTTTGCAGAATTTATTGAGATTTATTGTGATTTAAAATTGGGTTCAAGAAGATTTTTAAAAATACCATAACATAGTTTTGGCGCTGAGCTTGGTCGATCACCCAGTCGATTGTTTGACTCAGTGCTCTCTATTGTTTTCGGTCAACTGTCAGAGAGCTTTGCTCTCTGAATGTTTGGTGTAGTCGACAGCCCCGACAACCCCCAGCGGTCAAAAAACTAACCGTTGGCAGTCGACCGATTGCCTCTCTGGCCTGAAATTTTGACCATCGACTATTTTTAGTATTAGTCTATAAATAGGGTTTTTGATTATGGTTTTAAATAAAATTTTACAAGAGCTTTTCTTCTAGTTTTCTAGTGCCCTCTTCCCTATTTTCTAAAGAGTTTTCAACAATTTTTGAGCTTCAAAACCATATCTTTTCAAGTGTTTAAAAGTCTTGAAAAATTAAAGAAAAAAGTTTTGAGAATTACATGTTTTGTTCTTCTAGTTTCTATATCATCAAAGAAGTTTTTCCCAATTATTTTCTAAAGAGATTCATTTTCAAAATCTTTGTTTTCTCACAAATTTGAACTATCATTGCAAAATCTGTCTGTCCTTTAGGATATTATATTGTGAGATATTTTATTTGTGATCTTTGTAATCACTAAGGATTGTCAACTCTTTTTTCTTTGCTTTGTGCAAGTGACTTTGTGCCCTCCTCTTGTGTAGAGGAGTATTGGCTTTGTGCCCTCCCTTTTGTGTAGAGGCGATTGCTTTGTGCATTGGCTCTCTGCCTCCTCTTGTGTAGAGGATTGGAGTTTGTTTCCTTTGTGGAGTTCCTAAGTGGAGATAGTGAAAATCCTTCTAGGTGAAGGTGGGGACGTAGAGCTTGGTGCTCGAACCTCGAAACATATCCTTGTATTTGCGTTTGGCTATCTCTCTCAACTCTACTCTCGTTATATCTTGCATTGCTCTTATTACTTATACATATATGTTTGATATTGTGTTTACACTTGTTTCAACCCAAGAGAGCTATTGAAGCACCAACTCTTATAATAGAGGAATCTTGATGAGAAATTCTAGAGCCCTTCACCGGGAATTTGACTTTACTCTTTAGTTATCATTTGTGTATTTATTTTTAATAGAAAGTTTTAAATTCCACACTAGATTAGCACTTCACTTATTCACCCCCCTCTAGGTGAATTTTCAATCTCAACCATCACGCCAGCAGTCACGACCGTTACAACAAATTCGCACATGAGGGGACATGACCGAGGGGGACACGGTCATGGCCTGGCTGTGCGCGGCCAGAAAGGAAGGAGGGGGAGGTGGGGTGCACCGGGCGGAGGTGGTATGCTAGGGAGGACATGGTGGTTGATGCTGGTGGTGGAGTGGTGAAGGTGACGGTGGTGGTGGTGATGGGGTTGGTGGGGTGGTGAAGGTGATGGTGGTGGAAATGGTGGCGCTGGTGGTGGTTTAGTGGTTGTGGAAGTGGTCGTTTGTTGTGGAAATGGTGGTGGTGGAGGAGGAGAGGGAAAAAGGAAAAAAAGAAAAAGAAAAAGGAAAAAGAAATAAGGAAAGAAAAATGGAAAAAAGGATAAAGAGATTGAAATAAAATAAAATGAAATGGCAAGCAATAAGCTGGGCTCTTGGGCTCGAGTTAGGCTCAAGTCTGGGTCTGAACTCAGGTCCAAGCCTAGTTCAGGGTCCATAGAATATGGCCAAACATTAAATAATAAATACAGACAAATAGAACTAATACGACGAAAAATCGAGACACGTAACTGGGTACGTATTCCGAGGTCGGGGTGTTACAATAGCCATATCTGTGACTTGTATGTGCATTGCACGTGAGCATGAACTTGAGACTCCACGTAACATTTCTAATTTTCTAGGAAGTGCTATACATACAAATAAGGAATGCCCACATTTCATTGAAAGAGTCTGCCTCAAAAAATATAAATCTTTATGAGAAGATACCGTTTATCTTTGTAATTTTGATATTGTGAAAGCTGATCCGGCAGATGAAGCCTAATAAGTTTTAATTACACTTTAATTAATGTAGAATGTTACTTAATCATAAAATATATAACCATTTTGAATGTTTATGGTGGGATCATGTGTGAGCGAGACAGACGCAACTCAAATCTAATTGCATTCTGAAAAAAATTTTACGAACATGAGTTGATGTTAGAAGTAGGGAAGTCCTCTAAATTAGGCTGGAGAGATATGTGCTTCACTGTTCAAATAGATCACTAAATCTATCAAGAAATTGGCTGGCTCGTTTGAAGTTGATGAGAAGTATACATTTTTGGAAAAGTTATGTTGCAGTAATTTATCTATGTTATTTTCTAAAGACTGTATTCTGAACTCAAGTTCAGACAAATGACCTCTCTTTACGCACCCCATCGTTTTACCATTGAGCCGGACATTAATGACATAATTTTAAGAGAGTGTCGTTGTTATGATGCAGGCCAGATTTGAAGCTTGTACTCTTTGCTCGCTAAAAAAAAGATTTTAACGGCTGCCCTTACGTGAAGATAAAATATAATGATATGGATTTTTATTAAATTATTATTTCGTAGATTTTTTGAATGGATAAGCTAGCTGAAAAGGAAGTGGATCTTTTACAATACAATTCGTCATTAGAATTAAAGTATGATGAAGATACTTACCTGTTTGTAAGTCAAGCATAGCTACTAATAAGAATTTCGGTGCATTAAGCGCCAACACAAACTCTAACTCCTATTAGAGACCCAACTGAAGGTGGTGGGAGCAAATTAGGGATGAGTTTAGCGTCCCTGGACGGTTGGGGGGGGGAGAGTTGAAGTGGCTATCAATTTGTGGTCACAGAGGAGCTGTAATTTGAGAAGCAAGTTTAGTCCCACATCGGGTGGCGTGGAGAAGAAAGAGGCTATGCTGGATATAAAAGTAATTGGTGGGCTAACAGTGTTTCATACTTACCTGGACGGGGTCTTTTGGGTGATCAAAAAGGCCCAGGCCTAGGTCAGGAGCCTCCATTGCACTTCGGAGGGGTCTTGGCCTATCATCTCCCCAAGTGGGAGAGTGAACGTCATAATTTGTTGCTGTGGGGGTACGCGCACGCGCGGCCCCCGTCCAATTCTTAATTTCTTTAAAATTTTATTTTAGTTTTTAGTTTTGGCTACCTCAGGCTTTTAGCAATTGTTGTCAAGTTTTTTAGTCTTTTATGCCTAAACCAGACACCACAGCCCTCATAATTTGATTAGTTTTTTTATCTGAGTTTTATTTCAAAGCTTTTAATCTTAGACCCCTACTATACCTATACTAGAGCTGACCCCAGCCCTTAATTCACACAGCCATATTGTTTCAGTTTAGTTCATACTTCCTTCATGGGATGTGTCAATTTGTTTGATACCTGCAGGAGTTGTTGAAATTTGTTATAGAGGCCCAGAAATCAGTGATTTTGTACTGGGAGACGGGAAAGGGGAAAATTCATGGAAGAAATTAGTCTTTTTGGTGCACGTACATGAGAATTTGACGTATTTTTAGAGCTTGGTGTTACATAAACAAGAAAAGTGTTAGTTGCCGACAATTTAGTTGTTGAGAGAGGGAGGTGACAAAAGTTATCTCAACTAGAGCCCCACCAGGGGCTGTTTGACAATATGCGAGTGGCCCTGAAAGTGTGAAGAAAATGAAACACTTTTGGTTATTTTTAATATTTGTTTAAATGAAAGTGATTATGAAACTACAAAAGTGTCTTGAATTCATGTAGGATATCTTGCACGTCTCGCTTCGGTTCTAGAAGCTCTGAAGTGGGTATTGAAAGAGAAAAAATGGGTTTGATATACTTATAAATAACCAATATATTGTTGCTATATCACCTTCTTTTTTTGACAGTTTCCAAATTTTATATGTGTGTAAACAAACACTTTTTTATATTATTTTGCTGATGAGGAAGTACTTTCACATTTGTCAAAAAAAAAAATCACTTTCCCTCGTCAGCCTCACTGTAGGCTGAGAAAGTGATTGAAAAGTGAGCAATGGAAAGAGCCTCAAGCTCAAATTCACAGTACAAAAGATAATTTTCTAACTTGTTCGTTTTCTCAAAATTAAATTTATATAATTGTAAATGAGAACAATAAAGTTATTTGGCTTGACTCTACGTGACTCCACTTACAGTTGCACTCAATCAATGATTTCACTTAAAACTAGAATTTCACACGGTTGTGCAAACTGAAATGAGGGGACAACAATCTTGACCTGATCGAGCCCAACACAAAGTTGCCAGTCCAATGAATATGGGTTTTAATGGGTGAATCCAGCTAAATCCAACTTATCCAATTGGTGACGCCTCAATTACGATTAAATTTGAGCAAAATATTTTACTTTTTTTTCTTTACAATAAACTCGTTTTCTTTTGTAGTTTTTTAGATTATTAACATTTTGGAAAACAGTTGAATCCTTTTTATTGAAAAATTTCCCTTTGTTGGCTAAAATTACTAGGTTGGAATTTTTTAGGTCGAACAGGGGTTGGCACTGGAACCGTGACTGGAGCAGGACTCGGACCAGGCCTTGAACTTCTTTTTTGGCCTCGGACCAGGCGTTGTATTTGTTTAATTGAATTTATTAAGACTTGGACTAGCACATAACTTTTTAATTGGATTTACTAGAACTTGAACTAGGAGTTTTAGTTGAACAATTTAGAGTAAAAATTAGGGCAATTTTATGGGAGTTTTCATAATATGATTTTATGAAATTCATTATTTGATCGTATTAAAATCTAATCATATTATTGTAAGTAGGCTGAAATTGAGTTAATATTATTGCTAACGTTTTCACTAATTAATTAGATTTATCACAAGATTACTATAAAATTTCATAATGAATAATAAAATAAGCAATATTAAATGATTATGTAAAAATTAATTATTATTTAGTTAATATTATTGCAAACTTTTTTACTAATTAATTATATTTATCACAAGACTACTATAAACATTACATAATGAATAATAAACTAAGTCAATATTAAATGATTATGTAAAAATTAATTACTATTTAGTTAATATTGGTTAGTGACAAATATTAACTTAATAATAATTGTTATTAATTGAATATATTTTATGATTAATTGTTAAAATATTATTTATTAATAGATATTATTAATTTCAATAATAATTGGGATGGGATTAACAGGAGGGGAGAGAAAGAACAAGGAGAAATTCAAGTCCAAATGAAAAGTTCACAAGTTTTCACATAGATTTTTTTGATGGTTAAATTGGTTCAAATGTCATACTTAGATTAAAATGTAGAATTTCAAAAATTCAGTCAAAATTCCAATTCTAGTTATCAATAACACTAGATCTTGAAATCAAAATCCCAATCCCAAAATCAATAACACTAGTTTTCAAAATTCACATCACAGTCCCATACCAAATTCAAAATTCAAATTTTATTGTCAAACAAATAACACTAATTCTTGAAATCTTAGAAATTGACCAGTTCAACTCAAGAATCCTGAACCAACATCGCCTCCTAAAATACCATGAATTTTCAACCATTTTGAGAAAAATACTACAAACTTCTAAAAATGTAAAACATTATATGTAGTGGTTAAAAATTAATCCTCAGCAAGATGCTGACACGTGCTCAAGCAACCAAGTCTCCTTTTTGAAGTTCTGCAACAGTTAACTGACCCCGTTAGATCGAATCCTCCCTAGAGCATTCATAGTTCTCAGAGTTACTTTAACCCGAACTCAAATCAACCTCCAAAGCTCCTCCACCCAGACCAGTCCCGGAGTAAACCCCCATTCCGAAGGCATCACCCTCTGGAGTCACCAGCAGTCCATATCCACTACTTCACCCGAAGGCTGTAATTAACAACATTCGAGATCTCCGCCTGCAATCATGCGACCTTTTCTCTGCATCATTGAAGACGTGTAACGACCATGCGCACAAGGTGGATAGTTACGAAATTCCATGCATGCAATCTCTGTTGGTCCAAAAGCTTATCACTCTATTTTTAATAATGATTTACTCTAGTTATATTACTAATGATCATGTGTTTATTAAGTTATATTACAAAAGACTCGAAGTCAAGTTTTGAAACTACCAAGTGTTGATTCAAGAGCTCAAACATAAAAATCATATTAAGAACTCAAGAAGCAGCCTAGCTCGAAGGAATGGATCTAGTCCAGTTTGAAAAGAAGATCTACAAGAAGACTTGTAACTAGAGTTTGTAAGTTTAGAAGATTTGTATAGAATAGATTAATTTTGATTGCTCAAGCTTAAACACAAAAGTTTGATATTGGTTTTCAAGTACAAAAGATTTGGTCTTCGGTTTAACGCGTTTCGAATTTAATTAGAACACATTTTGGTTTCATGAATAGATTTCATCTAAAACAAGTTTACGTTGGTTTATATGTAATTAGATTTCATTCATACACATTGGCGCTTTTATTGTGTTTAACAAACTTAAATTTATGAGTTGAACTCATGAGTATAAGTTGTGTGTTTGTCAAAAAATATTTTTATGATGTATTTTGAAATATATTGTCAAAAACTAGTTTGTATCATTTTATATGTGTATTGAATTCTACACATGCACATTGGATTTCAATTAAGTTTCAATAGTTTATTTTTGTTTTTATACAAGTTTTTGAAAAAAACTAGATTTTCATTTGAAAGTTCAGTTTTTGAATAATACGATTTTGTTTTAAGATTGAAATTTTTTATCTCGAAAAGAAGTTCATATGTTTGCAATGTGTATTAATTTTTGATCACACATATTTGTACGTTTATATATTTAATGAACTTATTTTTGTAGAATTTATTGAGATTTAATTGGATTCAAAAAGATATTTAAAAATACCATAATATAGTTTTGGGGCTGAGCCTAGTTGACCTCCGGTCGACCGGATGTTCACATGCCAAATTGCTGTGCATGTTGCTCGACCGCTCGGTAGGCTATTCGAAGACTCAGTGCTCTCTGTTATTTTTGGTTGACCGGAGAGCTTTGCTTTCTTGATGTTTGGTGCGATCGACCGCCCGTTGATCAGTAACCCCCCAATGGTTAAAAATCCGAACGTTGGCGTTCAATCGCTCGATCGACCGACAGGGCTCTCTCGCCTGTGATTTGACCCCAATGGCTACTTTTAGTATGAGTCCATAAATAGGGTTTGATTAGGGTTTTAAATAATATTTAAAAGAATTTTTCTATCTTACCTTTCTGCCTTTTTCTGAAGAGTTTTCTACAATTTTTGAGCTTCAAATCCATATCTTTTCTAGTATCTCAAAGTTTTAGAAAATCAAAAGAAAACTAAGTTTTGGGAAATAAAAGTTTAGGTAGAAGTCCTTTAATGAGTGGATCTGTAATGAGTGGATCTGTAATATTAAGAATAGTGCTATCATTATCAACAGACAAAATATTCGAACTTTATCATTAATGACAAGAAACTTGATGTCGATATGCTTCGACTTTACATAAACAAGAAAAGTGTTAGTTGCCGACAATTTAGTTGTTGAGAGAGGGAGGTGACAAAAGTTATCTCAACTAGAGCCCCACCAGGGGCTGTTTGACAATATGCGGGTGGCCCTGAAAGTGTGAAGAAAATGAAACACTTTTGGTTATTTTTAATATTTGTTTAAATGAAAGTAATTATGAAACTACAAAAGTGTCTTGAATTCATGGAGGATATCTTGCACGTCTCACTTCGGTTCTCGAAGCTCTGAAATGGGTATTGAAAGAGAAAAAATGGGTTTGATATACTTATAAATAACCAATATATTGTTGCTATATCACCTTCTTTTTTTGCAGTTTCAAAATTTTACATGTGTGTAAACAAACACTTTTTTATATTATTTTGCTGATTAGGAAGTACTCTCACATTTGCCAAAAAAAAAAAAAAAAAAATCCATTTTCACTCGTCAACCTCACTCTAGGCTGAGAAAGTGGCTGGCAAGTGAGCAATGGAAAGAGCCCTAACTTCAAATTAACGGTACAAAAGATAATTTTCAAACTTTTTCGTTTCCTGAAAATTAGTTTATATAATTGTAAATGAGAAATATATAGTTATTTGGCTTGACTCTACGTGACTCAACTTACAGTTGCACTCAATCAATGATTTCACTTAAAACTTGAATTTCACACAGTTGTGCAAATTGAAACGAGGGGACGACAATCTTTGACCTGATCGAGCCCAACACAAAGTTGCCAGTCCAATGAGTATGGGTTTTAATGGGTGAATCCAGCTAATCCAAATTATCCAATTAGTGACGGCTCAATTACGATTAAATATGAGCAAAATAATTCACTTTTTTTCTTTACAATAAACTCGTTTTCTTTTGTAGACTTTTAGTTTATTAACATTTTTGGAAAAAAGTTGAATCCTTTTTATTGGAAAATTTCCCTTTGTTGGCTAAAATTTTTTATGTTGGAATTTTTTGGGCTGAACATGGATTGCCACTGGAGCCGAGACTGGAGTAGGACTCGGACTAGGCCTTGAACTTTTTTGTTGGCCTCGGACTAGGCGTTGTATTTTTTTAATTGAATTTATTAAGACTTGGACCACTTAACTTTATAGTTGGATTTACTAGAACTTGAACTAGGAGTTTTAGTTGAACAATTTAGAGTAATAATTAGGGCAATTTTATTGGAGTTTTCATTATATGATATTATTCATTATTTGATCGAATTAAAAGCTAATCATATTATTGAAAATAAACTGAAATTGAGTTAAAATTATTGCAACTTTCTTACTAATTAATTAGATTTATCAGAAGATTACTATAAATATTTCATAATGAATAATAAAATAAGTCAATATTTAATGATTATGTAAAAATTAATTACTATTTAGCTATTATTTGTTAGTAACAAATATTAAATTAATCATAATTGATATTTATTGAATATATTTTATGATTAATAGTTAAAATATTATTTATCAGTAGCTATTATTAATTACAATAATAATTGAGATAGGATTAACAGGAGGGGAGAGAAAGAATATGGAGAAATTCAAGTCCAAATGAAAAGTTCAAAAGTTTTCACATGGATTTTTTTGATAATTAAATTGGTTCGAATGTCATACTTAGATTAAAATGTAGAATTTCAAAACTTTAGTCCAAATCCCAATTCTAGTAATCAATCGCACTAGATTTTGAAATCAAAATCCCAATCCCAAAATCAATAACACTAGATTTCAAAAATTCCTATCACAGTCCCATACCAATAAGACTAAATTCAAAATCCAAATCTCAGTACCAAACAAATAACACTAATTTTTGAAATCTTAGAAATTGACCAGTTCAACTCAAGAATCCCGAACTAACACCACCTCCAAAAATACCATGAATTTTCAACCATTTTGAGAAAAATACTACGAACTTCCAAAAATGTAAAACATTACTGTAGTGGTCAAAAATTAACCTTCAGCAAGATGCTGACATGTGTCCAAGTAATCAAGTCTTCTTTTTGAAATTTCTGCAACAGTCAACAGACCCCGTTAGATCGGATCCTTCTGAGAGTATTCACAGTTCTTAGAGTCGCTTCAACCCGAACTCAAGTCAACCTCCAAAGCTCCTCCGCCTAGACCAATCCCGGAGCGAACCCCCGTTCCGGAGGCATCACCCTTTGAAGTCACCAGCAGTCCAACATCCCCGACTTTACTTGGAGCCCAGGAGTAATAACCGCCGAGATCTCCGCCTACAATCATGCTGCTTTTTTACTCCTACGTTGAAGACGTGTAACGACCATGCGCTCAAGGGGATAGTTACGAAATTCCCTGCATGCAATCTCTGTTGGCCCAAAGGCCTCTCACTCCATATTTGATGATGATTTACTCATGTAGTTATATTACTAATGATCTTCTGTTTAGTAAGTTTCAGATATCCAATCAAGATCTTAGTTGGTATTTAACTTCAACAAATAGCAAGTGTTGATTCAAGAGCTCAAAATAAAAATCATATCAAGAGCTCAAGAAAAAGTCTAGCTCAAAGGAAACAAGTTTGGATCAAGTCCACTCGGAGAAGAAGATCAACAAGAATCTTGTAATTAGAGTTTGTAAGTTTAGAAGATTTGTATAGAATAGATTAATTTTGATTGCTCAAGCTTACGCATAAAGTTTGATATTGTTTTTCAAGTAAAAAAGATTTGGTCTTCGGTTTAACCTGTTTCGAGTTTAATTAGAACACGTTTTTGATTTCATGAATAGATTTCATCAAAAACAAGTTTACGTTGGTTTATATGTATATTAGATTTCATCCATACACATTGACACTTATATTGTTTTTAAGAAACTTACTTTGATGAGTTGAAAGCATGAGTTTAAGTTGTGTGATTGTCAAAAAATATTTTTATGATGTATATTGAAATATATTGTCAAAAACTAGTTTATATCATTTTATATGTGTATTAGATTCTACACATACACGCTGGACTTCAATTAAGTTTCAATAGTTTATTTTTGTATTTGTACAAGTTTTTGAAAAAAATTAGATTTTCATTTAAAAGTTCAGTTTTTGAGTAATACGATTTTATTTTAAGATTGAAATTCTTTATCTCGAAAAGTTCATATGTTTGCAATATGTATTGATTTGTGATCACACATATTTGTATGTTTATATATTTAATGAACTTATTTTTGTAGAATTTATATAAATTTATTGAGATTTAATTGGATTCAAAAAGATATTTAAAAATACCATAATATAGTTTTGGGGCTGAGCCGGTCGACTGGATGTGCACATGCCAAATGGCTGTGCATGTCGGTCGACTGCTCGGTAAATTGTTTGAAGACTCAGTGCCCTTTGTTGTTTCCGGTTGACCGGTCGGTCTACCGCCAGAGAGCATTGCTCTCTGGATGTTTGGTGTGATCGACCGCCCGGTCGATCGGTAACCCTCAGTGGTTAAAAATCTGATCGTTGGCGGTCGACCGATAGGCCTCTCTGGCCTGAGATTTGACCCCAGCGGCTATTTTTAGTATGAGTCTATAAAAAAAGTTTTTTATTAGAGTTTTAAACAATATTTTAAAAGAGTTTTTCTATCTTACCTTTCTGCCTATTTTTTAAAGAGTTTTCAACAAGTTTTGAGCTTCAAATTCCTATCTTTTCAAGTATATCAAAGTTTTAGAAAATCAAAGAAAACTAAGTTTGAGAAATACAAGTTTTGTTCTTCTAGTTTCTATATCATAAAAGAAGTTTTTCCAATTTTTTTTTTTATGAGATTCATTTCTAAAATCTTTGTTTTCTCACTAGTTTGCGCTATCATTGCAAATCAAGGATCTTGTATTGTGTAATTTTTTGTTTGTGATCTTTGTGGTTACCAAAGATTGTAAACTCTTTTTTCTTACTTTGTGCAAGTGGCTTTGTGCCCTCCTCTTGTGTAGAGGAGTGTTGGCTTTGTGTCCTCCCTCTTAGGTAGAGGTGACTGCTTTGTGCATTTGCTTTGTGTTTTGTTTTGTGTAGAGAATTGGAGTTTATTTTTTTTTGTGGAGTTTTTAAGTAGAAATAGTGGAAATCCTTCTTGGTGCAGGCGGGGACATAAAGCTCGGTGCTCGATCCTCGGAACATATCTTCATGTTTGTATTTGGCTATCTCTTTCAACTCTGCTCTTGTTATATTTTGTATTGCTTTTATTACTTATTCATATATGCATGATATTGTGCTTATACTTGTTTCAACCGAAGAAAGCTATTGAAGTACCTCAACTCTTATAAAAGAGGAATCTTGAGGAGAAGTTCTAGAGCCTTCACCGGGAATTCAATTTCACTCTTTAATTATCATTTGTGTATTTATTTTTTAAATAGTGTAAGTTTTAAATTCAACATTAGATTAGTACTTCACCTATTCATCTCCACTCTAAGTAAACATTCAATTGGTATCAGAGCTACTGCTCCTAATATTCAGTTTAACTATCAAGATATAATCTTTATTTGCTAATCATTATATTTATTTTACATACACTTATGGATTATTTTTTCCATTTATGTTTGATGTTTCTAACATCGATATTTGAAAAAATAAAATGAGTGCTTATCTAAAAGCCATTGGATTACATGTTTTTTCTCACAACTAAAAGATTATATATTGAAAATGACTATTATTTTGAGGCTAATGCTCAAGCCATGATTGCACTAAAAAAACCCTTAATAATGATTATATCTCTAGGGTTACTAATTGCGATTCCGCTGTCACATTATGAAACACATTGATCTCTTTTAAAGATAATATTCAAATAATATGGAGAGAGTACCAAGTGAAAATGATTTCGACTAAGAATGCTTTATGGTCTAAGGGAATGACTCTCTTGAGGTAAACTCGGAATAAGAACTTGATAACAGTGCAAGCATGTTAAATGAGGGTGCTAATATATTGAATGAAGAACTTAACATGTGTTGTGAGGATTTATTGAAAAATTAAAATTGCTGAAAACAAAGAGTTTAAAATTGAAAGAAAAAAATAAATTTTTATCTTCTAAACTTGATTATGTTTTAGAAGAAAAGACGAAATTTCAAAGGAAAATGATTTTTTATCTTCAAAACTTGATCTTGTTATAAAAGAGAAAGATTTGATTTCAAAAGAATAGGACTCTTTGAAAATCTAACTTGATTTTATTTCAATGAAAATGAGTCTTTGAAAAAGAAAATTGTCTTAATTTCAAAAGAAAAGGACTTTATGAAAATTGATTTGGTTCAAGAAGAATCCAAAGAAAAGTTTTATGTTTCTCATATTCATGTTATTTCTTCGATTGTTGAAAATGAGATTTATATTTTGAAGAAGAACATTGATTGTTTAGACTCATCCTTGGCTACTGTGCTTTTAATCACAAGAGATTAGAATTCTTATTTTAAAATGAACAAGTTTCACATATGCATGCACACTCTCCATGGTTACACTTGTTCCCTTTGTGGCCGCAAAGGCCATCTGACACTTTTTTGCTATGGTAGAATAAATATTTTCAATATAAATATTTAGGTTCGAAAAGGTACTAACCCCAAAGATCCAAAAGGATTTGGGTACCAAAATTCACACTCATTGTGTTTAATGTAGGTGTGGGCTCTCACAAAATGTGAGAAGATTTGACGCCTTGTGGTGGATGCAATTGAACTCGTTAGATAAAGTAATAGATGCATCACTATCAAAGAGTCTAGGTAGGATAACCACCTTCTTTTTAAGAAGTGGAGATTAGTTCTTTGAGTATTGGTATCTATGCCTATCCTTCCTATTATGTTTTTATATGCTTAAATTGATGATTTTTTAGCATATCATGTTTACATATTTTAAATTTTAAATGCAATTTTTGTTAAACCTTGTGATATACTTATATAGCTTTTAAGATACACTCTTGATTTTGTACCAAAATCAATTCTTATCTTTTATATACTCAATTATTGTTTAATTATATGTGTACATCCTAGTTTAGATAATCCTTGTATTCTGTGAATGTAATTCTTTAAAATGTATTTTTTTGATATAGTGAATAAATTTCCATAGATTCACACTTGATTTTTTTTTTTATTGATTTTGCTTCATGTATTTATAAATATTTTTAAAACTATGTGATATACATGTTATATCCTTGAGACACTCGATTTTTATGTCATATACTCTATTCTGTACTCAATTTATGTTTGAATATATGTGTGTGTGTGGGGGGGGGGGGGGTATATATGTATATATGTATGTTTTAGTTTTGATAAAATTTACTTATATCTTGAAGTTTATCTTACATCTTAATATCTTAAAGTTTATTTTACTTCTTCATATGCTTATTGAATATCATGTTGGCGGATATATTTTGATGATTTGAGCTTATTGTATGTACAAATCTTGATATCTTTTCCTTGATTTGTGATTTCATGTTTTTAAAAATCAATTTTTTTTTGTGAAAGTTTGAAAAGAATTTCAATGAGTTTTTATTTGGTACTAAATTGTTTACTTTCATGAAAATACTATTTACATGAATCTTGTGCACTTATCTTATATTTACTCATGTAATTGTTAATGGACTTTGTTGCTTGCATTTCATTCACGAGCATGTTCATGTTATATAGATTTTGACAATAATTCTTATGTAATTATCATGTTTAATGAGTTATATATGATTTGATTTATGATTGAAAAAAGTTTCACTAATTTTTCAAAACTATTTATTTAATTCTTCACGTGGCAGTGCTTTCAATTTATACTCAACAACTTTCAAAATATTATTTTAAAAATATCTACTCTTAGTGGGAGGTTAGTTGGGTGATCTATCTTATATGCTTAAATGACTATTTTTTTTATATGTGCATGTAGGTTAGTGATTTCAATGAGTTATATGCATGATTCACATGATATTTTAATTTTGTATACTCATTCTTATTTATTTATATATGTATGCTCTAAATTGTGAACGATATTTCAATTGGCATACGTACATATATATGATTAATTGTGCATGTTTAACAAAGTTCTATACATTTTTATAGCACAATTTGTTTCATGCTAAGCTCGTGTTCATTTCAAATTGGTATCATAAATCAGGATTAATTTCAATTGATATCATCATTTCTAAAACTTATGCACTAATTTTTGTAGTAGTTCCAAAAAGGGCGAGACATTTATTGATTTTAATTTTAATTGGTATCTTAGTCCCTACTTTTTGAGAAAAATTATTTCCATTTAGTAAATGTTCATATTTTCAATTGATATCATTTATTACAATTGGTATCTACATTTCAAGTTGATTTGCTAATTAGTATCCATGTTTATCCATTTGATTTCAATTGATATTTTTGGTATCATGCTATATTTTCAATTAACATCCTTTGCATGATTTTCTATTGACTCTCTTTGATATTCATGTATTCAATTGATGTATCTATGTTTATTTTAATTTAATTTATCAAAAAATCTAACTGATTTGTATTACTTATATGCAAGGAGAATTAACTTAACGTCTCCTCTATATGTAAATTTATGATGAGTGTTTTCTATAAAAAAGAGATTGGTCTCTCTTATCTTTATCGCACTTGTGTATAGGGAGAGCTTAACATCTCCATGTATACATTATATATTATGATTATGTGAGTTAAGATTTAGTCATCACTTCTCCATGTAATGCATGTATGCAGGGAGAGTTCACTTAAAGTCTTTTCTCTTCATAGATTTATATCACATACACATTTATCATATTTTCTTTACCCTTTTGTTGATGAATTGACAAAAAGGGGGAGAGAAATTTAGAGTTTATATATGCATGTTATTTATGTTTATGTTGTTTTTGTTTTTACAAAAATATGTTTTATATGTGTTTTATATTTATGATTTGTTTGGTATCTATGAGCTTACGTTGAATATTTATATGTTTTATACTATGCTTGAGTTAAGGGGGAGCTTTTACAAACTTTATCTTTAATTCATGCATATAAAACTCCATAAGTTTTGTCATCATTAAAAAGGAGAAGATTGTTAGCCCAAGGGTCTATCACTTTAGTTTTGAAGATGATTAACTCACATGTTATAGTAATAATGATCTTGTATTTATTAAGTTTTAGATATTCAATTAAGATCTTAGTTGGTGTTTAACTTTAATAAAAGGCTCAAAGTCAAGTTTTTAAGCTAGCACACGTATTGATTCAAGAGCTCAACCATAAATATCATATCAAGATTCTAGAAGGATTTTAACTTGAAAAAAATCATTTTTGGATCAAGTCTATTTGGAGAAGAAAATCTACTAGAAGACTTATGTCTAGACTTTGTAAGTTTATAAGATTTATATAGAATAGAATAGTTTCTCAAGCTTAACACCCACAAAAGTTTGATGTTTGTTTTTCCAAGTACAAAAAGTTTGATTTTCGGTTTAAACCTTTTCGAATTTAATTCGCACACGTTTTGGTTTCTTGAAAATATTTCATTAAAAAAGTTTATAAGCATTTGATTTCATCCATACTCTTTGGTGCTTCCATTGTGTTTAGGAAACTTACTTTGGTGAGTTGAATTCATGAGTTTAAGTTGTGTATTTATCAAAAATTATTTTTATGATGTATATTAAAATATATTATCATAAACAAGTTTATGTCATTTTATATATGTGTTGGATTTTACACATACATATTGGACTTCTATTAAGTTTCAATAGCTTTATTTATTTATTTATATATGTTTTTGAAAAAAAAAAATTAGATTTTCATTTAAAAGTTTAGTTTTTGAAAATACGATTTTATTTTAAGATTGAAATTTTTTATCTCAAAAATATGTTCACTTGTTAACAATTATGTGTTGAATTTTAATCACACATATTTGTACTTCTATATATTTACATGAACATATTTTTGTAGATTTATTGAGATTTATTGTGATTTAATTGGGTTCAAAAAGATATTTAAAAATACCATAACATAGTTTTGGTGCTGAGCTCGGTCGGTCACCCGGTCGATTGTTTGAAGACTCAGCGCTCTCTGTTGTTTCTGATCAACAGCCAGAGATGTTTGTTGTGGTCGACTGCCCTGGCAACCCCCAACAGTAAAAAAACTGACCGTTAGTGGTCGACCGATAAGCCTCTCTGGCCTGAGATTTGACCCCATCGACTATTTTTAGTATTAGTCCATAAATAGTATTTTTGATTAGGGTTTTAAACAAAATTTTACAAGAGTTTTTCTTACAGTTTTCTAGTGCCTCTTGCCTATTTCTAAAGAGTTGTCAACAATTTTTGAGCTTCAAATCCATATCTTTTCAAGTGTTTAAAAGTTTTGAAAAATTAAAGAAAACAAGTTTTGAAAATACATATTTCATTATGCTAGTTTTTATATCATCTAAAAAGTTTTTCCCAGTTGCTTTCTAAAGAGATTCATTTTCAAAATCTTTGTTTGCTCACAAGTTTGAGCTATTATTATAAAGTCTATCCTTTAGGATCTTATACTATAATATATTTTATTTGTGATCTTTGTAATCACTAAGGATTGTTAACTCTTTTTTCTTTGCTTTTGTGCAAGTGGCTTTGTGCCCTCCTCTTGTGTAGAGGAGTATTGGCTTTGTGCCCTCCCGCTTGTGTAGAAGTGATTGCTTTGTGCATTGGCTTTGTGCCTCCTCTTGCTAGAGGATTGGAGTTTATTTCCTTTGTGAAGTTTCTAAGTGGAGATAGTGAAAATCCTTCTAGGTGAAGGTAGGGACGTAAAGCTTGGTGTTCGAACGTCGAAATATATATTTGTATTTGTGTTTGGCTATCTCTCTCAACTCTACTCTTGTTACATCTTGCATTGCTCTTATTACTTTTATATATATATATATATATATATATATGTATATATGTATATGTATATATATGTGTGTGTGTGTGTGTGTGTGTGTTGTTATATATATATATATATATATATATATATATATATATATATATATGGGTAAAGTGCTCCTAGTAGGTCTCCTTAGATTACAATCTAAGGAGAAGGCTTAATACTCCAATATCCCAAAAACAATTTCACGATCCGACTGCACATTATCAACTTCATGTTTTAAGATGTATACAAATAAAAAATCAAGTGATTTTGGGTTCGTTTACTCTATTTTCTTTGGGTTCAAATATTAACGGTTTTTTAAAAGTAGAACAAAATGGAACGATTAGATCAATAAGAAAACGAAATTCAAATCATTTGATTTTTTATATATGTACATTTTAGATCATGATGATGATAATGTGCGGTCGGATTGTAAAAAAAAAAAATGAAATGTTGGGATTTTAAGCCTCCTCCTTAGATTGTAATCTAAGGAGACCTACTAGGTACACTTTACCCTATATGTGTGTGTGTGTGTGTGTGTGTGTGTGTGTGTGTGTGTGTGCGCGTGCATGTATATATATATGTATATATATAAATATGCTTGATATTGTGCTTACACTTGTTTCAACCCAAGAGAGCTATTGGAGCACCTCAACTCTTATGATAGAGGAATCTTGATGAGAAGTTCTAGGGCCCTTCATCAGGATTTCGGGTTCACTCTTTAGTTATCATTTGTGTATTTATTTTTTAATATAAAGTTTTAAATTCCACATTAGATTAGCACTTCACCTATTCACCCTCCTCTATGTGAACTTTCAATTTCAATCATCACGTCAGCAGTCACGACCGTTACAACAAATTAGCACATGAGGGGCACGACCGAGGGGGGACACAGCCGTGGCCTGGTTGTATGTATGGTTTTGCCTTATGTACTTGATTGGTTTTGCTTTATGTATTTATAAATCTTATTCAAACTATGCGATATACATGTTATATCCTTGAGATACTCGATTTTTATGTCATATCCTTGAGATATTCTGTAAAATAAAATGAAATAGCAAGGCAATAAGCTAGGCTCCTGGCTATAAAAATAATTAGTGGGCTAACAGTGTTTCATACTTACCTGGACGGGGTCTTTTGGGTGATCAAAAAGGCCCAGGCCTAGGTCAGGAGCCTCCATTGCACTTCGAGGGGTCTTGGCCTATCATCTCCCCAAGTGGGAGAGTGAACGTCATAATTTGTTGCTGTGGGGGTACGCGCACGCGCGGCCCCCGTCCATTTCTTATTTTCTTTAAAATTTTATTTTAGTTTTTAGTTTTGGCTACCTCAGGCTTTTAGCAATTGTTGTCAAGTTTTTTAGTCCTTTATGCCTAAACCAGACACCACAGCCCTCATAATTTGATTAGTTTTTTATCTGAGCTTTATTTCAAAGCTTTTAATCTTAGACCCCTACTCTTGCCCACAATACTAGAGCTGACCCCAGCCCTTAATTCACACAGCCATATTGTTTCAGTTTAGTTCAACCCTCAATTTGTTTGATATCTGCAGGAGTTGTTGAAATTTGTTATAGAGGCCCCAGAAATCAGTGATTTTGTACTGGGAGATGGAAAGGGGAAAAATCATGGAAGAAATTAGTCTTTTTGGTGCACGTACATGAGAATTTGACGTGTTTTTAGCGCTTGGTGTTACGTAAACAAGAAAAGTGTTAGTTGCTGACAATTTAGTTGTTGAGAGATGGAGGTGACAAAAGTTATCTCAACTAGAGCCCCACCAGGGGCTGTTTGACAATACGCGAGTGGCACTAAAAGTGTGAAAATGAAACACTTTTGGTATCCTGATTACATGTTGATATTGTTACCGTGACTACCACCGAGTTATCCCAGTGATACGAGTAACATGCATATTAAATAATCTTGATAAACTAATAACATGATATTAAACAACTTACACTGGGATTGGGGAGATTGATGGAGGAGACAGCGTCTGTATTTTGGGTGGACCTAGGACTTAGGTTGCGCAGCCGAAAGAGAGTTTCACTGCAGGGTTCCCGTGGGGTGACTGGCACCCCGTTCTGTTTCCTGTTCCTGTTATACATGTTATACATGTACCTGTTCCTGTTATACATGTTCCTGGATACCTTGCGGTAGGTCCTGGTTCAGCGCCAGGAGTCTGGACCGTGGTGACAATGTCTCCAACCGGTCAGTTTCAATAACTGAGGACCTCGATTGGCATGTGTAGTAGGCGTAGTATGGGATGCGTCTATTACATGTGGCAATTGGTGTTCGCTAACATAATTAATAATGATAAACTGTTAATGTATTGTGACTAACCGTGATCTCGACTGTATATATACATATAAACTATGATAGATATAGGATTATACACCAGACTAGTGACATATGCTAGGTTACACATCTTGACATTGGTTGTTTGTTTACAGTTGTAATGGTTGTTTTTTTCTCTACATACTTGTAATTATTCAGTTATACTTCAGTTATTTATTTAACATGTTATTTAGTTATCTTATGTTTGCAGTTATCTTGTTATTATTTTGTGCACATTGTTTATATGCACGAGCAGTCCTCTTTACACACACACACACACACACTCATTAGGTCGCTTCTGACGACCCTGGATTCGCATGTCCAGGGTATTGGACATCTTCTTATATTGTTCAGGTATTCGTGTGATCATACGCGTTATGAGGAGCGGGAGTCTCTCTTTTCTTGATTATAGGTATTCTCACTCTCTATTCATGTTATTTTTCCTGATTCTATCTATATCGCATCCTATTGTCATTTCATTCTTATATTCATCTGCTATCATTGTGTTAGATATTTATATGTCATATTGTAGTGATATTGATATATCATAGTAGATTTTATAACTTGTTCCGGTTACTTTAGGCTTAGCATGTATGCGTGGGGTATTTTCCTTGCGTATATACGTCGTCGACCTTTTTCGCGACTCCGTTTTCGCGTATTTTGGGAAGCGGGGCGTGACATCTAGACTTTATAAGTTTAGAAGATTTATATAGAATAGAATAGTTGCTCGAGCTTAACACCCACAAAAGTTTGATGTTGGTTTTTCAAGTACAAAAAGTTTAATTTTCGGATTAAACCGTTTCGAATTTAATTCGCACACGTTTTTGGTTTCATGAATATATTTCATTAAAAAAGTTTATATTGATTTATATGTGCATTTGATTTCATCCATACTCATTGGTGCTTCTAATGTGTTTAGGAAACTTACTTTGATGAGTTGAATTCATGAGTTTAAGTTGTGTATTTATCAAAAATATTTTTATGATGTATATTAAAATATATTATCATAAACAAGTTTATGTCATTTTGTATATGTTTGGATTTTACACATACACATTGGACTTCTATTAAGTTCCAATAGCTTTTTTTATTTATTTATATATGTTTTTGAAAAATAGTGTTTTTGATTAGGGTTTTAAAAAAAAAATTACAAGAGTTTTTCTTACAGTTTTTAGTGCCTCTTGCCTATTTTCTAAAGAGTTGTCAACAATTTTTGAGCTTCAAATCCATATATTTTCAAGTGTTTAAAAGTTTTGAAAAATTAAAGAAAACAAGTTTTGAGAAATACATATTTCGTTCTGCTAGTTTTTATATCTAAAAAGTTTTTCCCAATTGTTTTCTAAAGAGATTCATTTTTAAAATTTTTGTTTGCTTACAAGTTTGAGCTATCATTATAAAATCTATCCTTTAGGATCTTATACTATGAGATAATTTATTTGTGATCTTTGCAATCACTAAGGATTGTTAACTCTCTTTTCTTTGCTTTTGTGTAAGTTGCTTTGTGCCCTCCTCTTGTGTAGAGGAGTATTGGCTTTGTGCCCTCCCACTTGTGTAGAAGTGATTGCTTTGTGCATTAGCTTTGTGCCTCCTCTTGCTAGAGGATTGGAATTTGCTTTCTTTGTGGAGTTTCTAAGTATAGATAGTGAAAATCCTTCTAGATAAAGGTAGGGATGTAGAGCTTGGTGTTCGAATGTCGAAATATATCTTTGTATTTGTGTTTGGCTATCTCTCTCAACTCTACTCTTGTTACATCTTGCATTGCTTCTTATTACTTATATATATATATATATATATATATATATATATATATGCTTGATATTGTGTTTACACTTGTTTCAACTCAAGAGAGCTATTGAAGCACATCGACTCTTATAATAGAGAAATCTTGATGAGAAGTTCTAGCGCCCTTCACCAAAATTTCGGCTTCACTCTTTAATTATCATTTGCGTATTTATTTTTTAATAGAAAGTTTTAAATTTCACATTAGATTAGCACTTCACCTATTCACCCTCCTCTAGGTAAACTTTCAATCTCAATCATCACGTCAGCAGTCACGACCGTTACAACAAATTCGCATATGAGGGGCACGAACGAGGGGGACACGGCCGTGGCCTGGCTGTATGTATTGGTTTTGCTTTATGTATTTGATTGGTTTTGCTTTATGTATTTATAAATCTTGTTAAAACTATGTGATATACATGTTATATCCTTGAGATACTCGATTTTTATGTCATATCCTTGAGATATTCTATAAAATAAAATGAAATAGCAAGGCAATAAGCTAGGCTCTTGGGCGCGGGTTGGGTTCAAGTTTGGGTTTGAGCTCAGGTCCCAATCCTGGTTTAGGGTCCATAGAATACGACCGAATACTAAATAATAAATAAAGAAAAATAAAACTAATACGGCGAAAATTTGACACACGTAACTGGGTATGTATTCCGAGGTCGGGGTGTTACAATAGCCATATTTGTGACTTGCATGTGCATTGCACGTGAGTATGAACTTGAGACTCAACATAACATTTCAAATTTTCTAGGATGCGCCATACATACAAATAAGGAATGCCCACATTTCATTGAAAGAGTCTGCCTTAAAAAATATAAATCTTTATGAGAAGGTACCGTTTACGTTTGTAATTTTGATATTTCGAAAGTTGATCCTGCAGAGGAAGCCTAATAAGTTTTAATTACACTTTAATTAATGTAGAATCTTACTTAATCATAAAATATAACTATTCTGAATGTTTATGGTGGGATCATGTGTGAGCGAGACAGACGCAACTCAAATCTAATTACAATCGGAAATATTTTTACGAACATGAGTTGATGTTAGAAGTAGGGAAGTCTTCTAAATTAGGCTGGAGGGATATGGGCATCACTGTGCAAATAGATCACTAAATCTATCAAGAAATTGGCTGGCTCGTTTGAAGTCGATGAGAAGTATACCTATTTGGAAAAGTTATGTTGTAAGTAATTTACCTATGTTATTTTCTAAAGACACAAGTGACCTCTCTTTACGCACCCCATCGTTTTACTCTTGAGCCGGACATTAATGACATAATTTTAAGAGAGTGTTGTCGTTATGATGCAGGCCAGATTTGAAGCTTGTACTCTTTGCTCGCTACAAAAAGATTTTAACGGCTGTCCTTACGTGAAGATAAAATATAATGATATGGATTTTTATTAAATTATTATTTCGTAGATTTTTTGAATGGATAAGCTAGCTGAAAAGGAAGTGGATCATTTACATTAGGCATTCGTCATTAGGTTGAATTAAAGGTTGATGAAGATGCTTACCTAATTTGTAAGTAGGGGTGCCATCGGATCGGATACGGATCGGATATTACCTCTACCATATCCATATCCGCACCCAACCTTCGGATACGGATACGGATACGGATACGGATATTGGCGGATGTGAAAAAATGATATCCGTATCCGTCAAAATCGGATATCAATATAAATCGGATATTAGCGGATCGGATGCGGATACTAATCATATGTTAAAAATAGATATGGTTAAAGATAAATTAAACAGAAATACTTATATTACTTTTTATCTCATCTACTACAATATTAAATGTGATACATATATGATATTATTGTGTACATAACAATACATTCATCGTTTTCATTGTCATTTGACTTCTATAATAATAGATTACACGTCCTCCGGTGCTAAATGCCGATTCGGATGCCATGGTTAATGTCGAAATACTCAAAATATCTTGTGGTGCTCTTGCAAGAATCGAATACTTTCCACTATTACTTTTTCACTAACTCAAAATATCAACATTTAATGTCTTATTCCATTGAAGAATAGTCTTCTCCATACCGATATCATTATGAAGCACGCAACATTCGGATATCGGATCGGATACGAATAAGATATTACTTTTACCATATCCGTATCCGCACCTACCTTTCGGATACGGATACGGATACGAATATTGACGGATGTAAAAAAAATGTTATCCGTATCCAGATTGGAGGCGGATTCGGATGCGGATATCCGCGGATAATCCGTATCCGGTGGCACCCATAGTTGTAAGTCAAGCATGGCTACTAAAAAGAATTTCACGTGCATTAAGCGCCAAACACAAACTCAAACTCCTATTAGAGACGCAACTGAATGTGGTGGGAGCAAAGTAGGGTCCCTGTCCCTGGTCGGCTGGAGGAGTGAGTTGAAGTGGCTATCAATTTGTGGTCACAGAGGAGCTGTAATTTGAGAAGCAAGTTAAGTCCCACATCGGGTGGCGTGGAGAAGAAAGAGGCTATGCTGGATATAAAAATAATTAGTGGGCTAACAGTGTTTCATACTTACCTGGACGGGGTCCTTTGGGTGATCAAAAGGCCCAGGCCTAGGTCAGGAGCCTCCATTGCACTTTGGAGTAAGCCTGTCAATGGTCGGGTCCAGACCCAGACCCGACCCGGACCCGACCCGATAAGCGGGTATGAAAAGAGCTGCTCTGGACCCATACCCGTTTACCCATATACCCGTATACCCGATTATTTAATGGGATGGGTCTGATTTTATTTGAACCAGACCCGATTACCCATTTACCCATTTCAAAACATAAATATAAATAATACTAATAGAATTAAAACACTCTCAAGACTCTATCAGTAAATGATCCCTTTGTGCTTAGTGGTGATCTTATTGTTGTATTTTCCTAAATAAATTTGGGGGGCTTGCTTTAAATTTTTTTCTTTATTGGAGTCTTTCTTCGAAAATTTTCCCTCCACCTCTTGTACCTTATTACATTTCATCCTTTATTGATATTAAAACATGTTTTCTTTCTCTTTATAAATTTTTTTTCCCTCTCTTCATGTTTTTTTACTGTATTTGTTTATGTATCTTTTTTTTTTTATGGGTCTGGGTAAACGGGTCTGGACCCGGGGTATAGCGGGTCTGGGTATGGAAACCCACCTTCTGGACCCGCGGGTAAACGGGACGAGTATGGTACTCTCTTGGGTAAACGGGTCCGGGTCTGATACCACCTGTACCGCCTCGAACCCGACCCATTGACAGGCCTACTTTGGAGGGGTCTTGGCCTATCATCTCCCCAAGTGGGAGAGTGAACGTCATAATTTGTTGCTGAGGGGGTACGCGCACGCGCGGCCCCCGTCCAATTCTTATTTCTTTAAAATTTTTATTTAGTTTTTAGTTTTGGCTACCAAATGCTGTCTAGTTTTTTAGTCTTTTATGCCTAAACCAGACACCACAGCCCTCATAATTTGATTAGTTTTTTTATCTGAGCTTTATTTCAAAGCTTTTAATCTTAGACCCCTAAGAGCCCACAATACTAGAGCTGACCCCAGCCCTTAATTCACACAGCCATATTGTTTCAGTTTAGTTCATACCTCCTTCATGGGATGTGTCAATTTGTTTGATACCTGCAGGAGTTGTTGAAATTTGTTATAGAGGCCCAGAAATCAGTGATTTTGTACTGGGAGATGGGAAAGGGGAAAATTCATGGAAGAAATTAGTCTTTTTGGTGCACGTACATGAGAATTTGACGTATTTTTAGAGCTTGGTGTTACATAAACAAGAAAAGTGTTGGTTGCCGACAATTTAGTTGTTAAGAGAGGGAGGTGACAAAAGTTATCTCAACTAGAGCCCCACCAGGGGCTGTTTGACAATATGCGAGTGGCCCTGAAAGTGTGAAAATGAAACACTTTTGGTAATTTTTAATATTTGTTTAAATGAAAGTGATTATGAAACTACAAAAGTGTCTTGTATTAAGACTTGGACTAGCACATAACTTTTTAGTTGGATTTACTAGAACTTGAACTAAGACTTTTAGTTGAACAATTTAGAGTAATAATTAGGGCAATTTTATTGGAGTTTTCATAATATGATATTATTCATTATTTGATTGTATTAAAATCTAATCATATTATTGTAAGTAGGCTGAAATTAAGTTAATATAATTGCTATCTTTTTTGCTAATTAATTAGATTTATCACAAGATTACTATAAACATTTCATAATGAATAATAAAATAAGTCAATATTAAATGATTATGTACAAATTAATTACTATTTAGTTAATATTTGTTAGTAACAAATATTAACTTAATAATAATTGTTATTAATTGAATATATTTTATGATTAATAGTTAAAATATTATTAATTAGTTGCTATTATTAATTTCAATAATAATTGGGATGGGATTAACAGGAGGGGAGAGAAAGAACATGGAGAAATTCAAGTCCAAATGAAAAGTCCACAAGTTTTCACATGGATATTTTTTGATAGTTAGATTGGTTCAAATGTGATTTCAAAAATTCAATCCAAATCCCAATTCTTGTAAGCAGTAACACTAGATTTTGAAATCAAAATCCCAATCCCAAAATCAATAACACTAAGATTTCAAAATCCACATCCCACTCCCATACCAATAAGACTAAATTCCAAATCCAAATTTTAGTGTCAACCAATAACACTAATTTTTGAAATCTTAGAAATTGACGGTTCAACTCAAGAATCCCAAACCAACACCACCTCCTAAAATACCATGAATTTTCAGCCATTTTGAGAAAAAATAAGAACTTCCAAAAATGTAAAACATTATTGTAGTGGTCAAAGTTTGATCCTCAATTAAATGCTGACACATGTTCAAGCAACCAAGTCTCCTTTTAGAAGTTTCCGCAAAAATTAACTTTCTCCGTCACATCGGATCCTTTCAAGAGCATCCACACTTTTTAGAATCACTCCAGCCCGAGCTCAAGTCAACCTCCAAAGCCCCACCACCCAGAGCTGTCTCGGAGCGAGCCCCCGTCCCGGAGGCATCCCTCTAGAATCACCGGCAATACAACATCCCTTTGTTTCCGAATCCTGAAAGATTGAAATCTTCATGTTTATCCTGTAGACCGTAGACAAACGCAAATGCTAAAAGTTTTAACTTACTATCTGAGTGACTTGTTTTATGGTCTGTCAGGAATACAGATTAACTTTCAAAGTCCATTTTAAAGGTTTATAACACCATAACGTGCAAACGATAACAACCACGACAACAATATTGAATTTATTATTATCTCATCTCAATTAAGACGGGAATAAAACCCCAAATGCACCAGAGAAGAGAGATTAATATCATGAGTTAACAAACACACACCCCAGCACAACTTAAAATAACATGACAAAGTAATGGAAAAAAAAGAGGAAAGGAAAGGAATGAGCGCATACGATTATAATAGTCTTCTCTAAGAGAGGATGAAGCTGTAAATACGTTATCTGTTCAGGACACGTGCAAAAAAGAAGGCCAAGAGGAAAATAAGAGTACACTTCATAGTTTTGTAACATCATAAAGTTCAAAAAACAACAATAACAGCAACAAAACAAAATTGAATTTCTCTCTATGATGCATTGACGTGGCACAACAAACTTCCTGGGAATTTGAAATCAAACCCAATAAAAAAAACAATGGTCAGTTTCTCCTTCTCACTTCCTAATGAAAATAAAGGGAAAGAAACAACAATTGAAGCATGCAAAATTCATAGGAAAACAATGCTAGAGACCCTAACATAATCCAATGAACCACACTTATAAATTTATAAGTAAAAACAGCAGAGGGAAATAAAGTGACCAAAACAAATAGAAATGAAAAAAAATACTGAATATACCAGTTCACAACAAACTTGACTCAGGCCACCGAATCGTTCAAGCCAATATGGTTCTACAAATTGTTAGCAATAATGAAAGAAAATAACCGATGATACTAAATAAAAGGAAAGGAGCACCGTGATCCTAAAATGACAATCTAATAACACGCAGTTAAGACATTCTCTTTTTCTCTCATCTGAATTTGGGTTCACAGCTATCATTTATGTCCAACCAGTTAAATCTGCTCAATTATAATTTAAAAAAATAAATTTAACACTTGAAAATTAATAAAGTATTTCCCAAAAAAATGACAGTAAAAGGTAAAAAAAAGAGTCCCAACTCAAGCTAATGAATCGGTCATGCAGATACAACACTACAAAATTGCATAGCCAGGTGTTCAACATCACAACATATACAAACATAATATGGCGCTCGCAGAATTTAAACTAATAATTAATAGAGAAAATAAATGAATAAATCCAAGAGATAAAAAGTGAATGTATACGAGCATGTGCTTTCGACGCAACTTGCACTACTTAAAGGATAGTGCAGTTATGAGAAATTTGACAGCATCAGAGCATTTTGAAGGCGATTCTATCAGGTTATGGCATATGAGGCTCAAGCATACTGGTTTGGATTCTTTGCATGCTTAGGTGAAGCAAGGAGTATTGAAAGGTGCGTAGACCTGCAATTTGAAATTTGGTGAACGTTGTGTTCTGGACAAGAATAAGGTGAAATTTGGCACCGCAATTCACCGCATGGGAGGTCTGCTTGATTGTGTTCATGTTACTGTTAGGGGTCCTATCAAAACCTCATCGCTTGGAGGTCATCTGTACTTTGTCTCTTTTGTTGATGATTCATCTAAGCGTTGTTGGGTATACCCTATGAGACAGAAGTTTGACGCCCTAGATTTGCTCGTAAGTGAAAAAATTTAATGGAGAAACAGACATACAGGAAGATCAAGGTGCTCCAATTTGATCATATTGGAGAGTGCAAGGATCGATTTCTGCGATTTGACCAGAACAATAATATTGGTATTCACTTCACAGTTCGAAAACATGGGCGGCTAAAGAGATGAACCATTCCTTCTTTGTTGTCTAATGCACAATTAGACAAGTTATTTTCAGCTGAAGCTTTGAAATATGCTAGCCATGTCACAAATGATTATCGTTCGTAAAAAATGTTTCAGATTGCACTTAGATTTGAGTTGCGTCTGTCTCGCTCACACGTGTCCCACCTTAAACATTCAGAATGGTTATATATTTTATGATTAAGTAAGATTCTACATTAATTAAAGTGTAATTAAAACTTATTAGGCTTCCTCTGCCGGATCAGCTTTCGAAATATCAAAATTACAAACGTAAATGGTACCTTCTCATAAAGATTTATATCTTTTAGGGCAGACTCTTTCAACGAAATGTGGGCATTCCTTATTTGTATGTATGGCGCATCCTAGAAAATTAGAATGTTACGTTGAGTCTCAAGTTCATACTCACGTGCAATGCACATACAAGTCACAAGTATGGCTATTGTAACACCCCGACCTCGGAATACATACCCAGTTACGTGTTTCGATTTTTAACCGTATTAGTTCTATTTTTCTGTATTTATTATTTAGTATTCGGTCGTATTCTATGGACCCTGAACCAGGCTTGGGACCTGAGTTCAGACCCGGACTTGAGCCCAACCCGAGCCCAAGAGCCCAGCTTATTGCCTTGCTATTTCATTTTATTTTATTTCAATCTCTTTTTCCTTATTTCTTTTTCCTTTTTCTCTCCCTTCTCTCCCCAAGCAAGCCCACCCCCCCCCCCCGACTTCACCCTCCCCCATTCACCCACCCCCCTCCAATCCCCACTCACCCCACTCCCACCCACCCCTACCCCTCTCTTAAAACCCCCACTCTCCCTAGTTCTCTCCCTCTCCATTTCCTTCACACGCTCTTTCACCCTCTCCCTCACTCTCCTCTCCCACCCTCTCGCTATCTCCACCATCTCCCTCGACCAGCTCTGCCCCCTTGCAGCGGCCAGCCACCACCAGCCCAAGGCCGAGTCGCCCCCCTTGCCGACCTCCCCTTTTCCCTCTCCTCCTCCACCACCACCATTTCCACCACCAAACGACCACTTCCACAGCCACTAAATCACCACCAGCGCCACCACCTCCACCACCATCACCTTCACCCCTACCACCATCACCTTCACCATCCCACCACCGTCACCTTCTCCACTACCACCATCACCTTCACCATCCCCACCGTCACCTTCTCCACTCCACCACCACCATCGACCACCATCTCCTCCCTAGCGTACCACCTCCACTCGGTGCACCCCACCTCCCCCTCCTTACCTTCTGGCAGCGCACCCCTCGGTCGTGTCCCCTCATGTGCGAATTTGTTATAACGGTCGTGACTGCTGGCTTGATGGTTGAGATTGAAAGTTCACCTAAAGGGGGTGAATAGGTGAAGTGCTAATATAATATGGAATTTGAAAGTTTCTATTAAAAAATAAATACACAATAATAACTAAAGAGTGAAGTCGAATTTTCGGTGAAGGACTCTAGAACTTCTCATCAAGATTCCTCTATTATAAGAGTTGAGGTGCTTCAATAGCTCTCTTGGATTGAAACAAGTGTAAGCACAATATATATATATATACATATATATATATATACATACATATATATATTATATACATACATATATAATATATACATACATATATATATATACATACATATATATATATATATATATATATATATATATATATATATATATAGGGAGTTGATCCCCTAAGAACGGTTCTCACGAATTCATGTGAGAACTTTCACGTGGGTCGTCGGATCTGATAGATCAAATCAAATAAAACTAGATCTCTATCAGATCCGACGGCCCACGTGAAAGTTCTCACATGAATTCGTGAGAACCGTTCTTAGGGGATCAACTCACTATATATATATATATATATATATATATATATATATATATATATATATATATATATATATATATCAGAAATATGTATATCAGCTGACAGCTGAGAGTCCCTCTCAGCCTGCGGTGACGTGGCACATTATAAGCCACATAATCCGACAATCTAAAATGACGTCTCGCTTTTGAAAATAATTGAAATTACTAAAAGCCCCTATCGTTTGTCTTTTCTTGGAATGATGTATTAGTTTTATATTCTTTATTATTATTTTTTCTCTCCTTTTATATGTCTATCTATCCGTGTCTCCTCACGTTGTCAGATCTAGATTTTTGACTTGTAGAGAATGTCGTTCTAAAAAAGAAGAGCGGGATCAGATATTAATTTTTAGTTGCAGACCTAGATCTCCAGCAGCTATTTTGAAAGGTTCATTTTCCCTCAGGATGTCAGCTTCAATATTTTCATCGTGATTCTTCTCTTCTTCTTCTTCTTCCAAAGGAAAGCCTATCTGAAAATTTTCATCATCAAAAATATTGGCTATTCGATTTAAAATCTGAAAGACAAAATAAAATACACATAAATATATAACCAATTTATCAGAGATGCTACTGAAGTCGCAGAAAAAAAATTATTTTAAAAGCTGTCCTTTTCATCAGGACTGCGACTTTGGTCGCATTCATAATAATAAATTGTCATATAAAATTGAATTATGTGATCATAGTGGCAGTATGAAATTTCATCTTCAAACCATTTATTTTACAAAACAGCGACCAAAGTCACAGTCCAATTAAAATTTATTAATAAAAAGACTGCGACCTTGGTCACAAAAATGAAAAATAAGTTATAAAATGCTGCGATCAAGGTCGCAGTGTTATCAAACAAAATTTTTCAAAAAGAATGCTATTACATAAGACTACGATCAATGTCGTAGTTTTCGGTCGCAGTCTTCTAACCATCTTAATTACTTAACTTTTGAGACCTTTTCACTACTTCATTTGATTATGTCTCTTATTTTATAAGAATGCGACCATGGTCGCAGTATTCTATTTAGATTATTTAATAAAAAATATTATGATCAAGATCGTATTGTTATCAAACAAAACATTCTCAAAGAGACTGTTGTTACATAGGACTGCGATCGAAGTCGCAATCTTCTAATCATCTTAATTAATTAACTTACGAGATTATTGTCACTGCTTCAATTGATTGCGACTATTATTTCATAAGACTGCAATCACGGTCGCAGTATCCTATTTAGCTTAGCAAGATCGAAAAAATACTGCGACCCTAATCGAAAAAATAAAAAAAAGGCTGCAACACTGCGACCAAAGGTCGCAATGTAAAGTAAAATAAATATAAAAAGTGAAAATTTTATTTAAAAATTTAAATCCAAAATTTTTTTAGAAACTGCGACTTCGATTGCAGTTTTTAGAAAATAAAAAAATAAAATAAAATAAACTGTTTCAAGTCACAGTAATAGATTTTTATTGTGATTAAAACATCTTTCAAAAAAAACTTGAACATTAATGCGACCATGGGTGCATTCTTTTAAAATAATTTATTTTTCTAAAATTAGAAATCAAGATATGTAATTTTTTTGTTTGAAAAAAACTCAAATTTTCAGATCTGTAATTTTTTTTAGTGGAGGAACAGTTGTAACCAGGTTAAAAGTGAAACTGAGGGTATTTTGGTCATTGGGCAACGAAAAGTGGTTGAGGGTCTTCTTTTACCGCCTAAATTTTTGACTTCTCTGCGGCTAATATGAAGCCACGTCATGCCGGTGAGAAACTCTCTCTGCTGTCGGCTGAGGTACAGTAACCCCTATATTTTTATATATGTGTGTGTGTACATATATATATAAGTGTATATATATATATATGTGTGTGTGTGTGTGTGTGTGTATATATATATATAAGTAATCGAGCAATGCAAGATATAACAAGAATAGAGTTGAGAGAGATAGCCAAACGCAAATACAATAATATATTTCGAGGTTTGAGCACCAAGCTCTACGTCCCTACCTTTACCAAGAAGAGTTTCCACTATCTTTACTAAGGAACTCCACAAACGAAACAAACTCCTATCCTCTACACAAAAGGAGACACAAAGCCAATACACAAAGCAATCACCTCTACACAAGGGGGAGGGCACAAAGCCAATTCTCCTCTACACAAGCGGGAGGGTACAAAACAATACTCCTCTACACAAGAGGAGGGCACAAAGCCACTTGCACAAAGCAAAGAAAAAGAGTTAAGAATCCTTAGTGATTATAAAGATCACAAATAAATATCTCACAATATATGATCCTAACGGATAGATAGATTTTCCAATAATAGCTCAAACTTGTGAGTAAACAAAGATTTTGAAAATGAATCTTTTTAGAAAACAATTGGGAAAAACTTCTTTGATGATAAAAAAACTAGAAGAACAAAACATGTATTTTTCAAAACTTGTTTTCTTTAATTTTCCAAAGCTTTTAAATACTTGAAAAGATATGGATTTGAAGCTCAAAAATTGTTGAAAACTCTTTAGAAAATAGGCAAGAAGGCATTAGAAAACTGGAAGAAAAACTCTTGTAAAATTTTGTTTAAAACACTAATTAAAAACCCTATTTATAGACTAATACTAAAAATAGTTGATGGAGTCAAATCTCAGGTCAGAAAGGCCTGTTGATCGACTGCCAACGGTCAGTTTTTCAACAATCAATGTTCTTCTTCAAAATATAAATCTCATTTTCAACAATCGAAGAAATAACATGAGTATGAGAAATAAAAACCTTTTCTTTGGAAAGAGAAACCTTTTCTTTTTTGAACCAAATCATTTTCAAAGAGTCCTTTTCTTTGAAATTAAGACAATTTTCTTTTTCAAAGACTCGTTTTTATTTGAAACAAAATCAAGTTGGATTTTCACAAAGTCAATTTCATTTTAAATCAAATCTTTATCTTTTAAAACAAGATCAAGTTTTGAAGATAAAAATAATTTTTCTTTGAAATTTCTACTTTTCTTCTAAAACATAATAAAGTTTAGAAGATAAAAAGAATATTTTTTCCTTCAATTTTAAACTCTTATTTTTGGACATTTTTATTTTTTCAATAAATCCTCACAAAATATGTTAAGCTCTTCATTTAATATACTAGCATCCTCATTTAGCATGCTTCCACCTTGAGCGCATGATCGTTACACGTCTTCAACGTGGGAGAGAAAAGGCCGCATGATTGCAGGCGGAGATCTCGGCGGTTGTTACTTAGAGCCTCCGGATAAAGTCAGGGATATGGACTGCTGGTGACTCCAGAGGGTTATGCCTCCGGAACGAGGTTCACTCTGTTGTGCTCTGAGACAACAACCCTTAGAAGATCCAACCTGATCTCAATCACCAAGAACAATGAAAACAAACTAGAAGAACAGCCAATCGCAAAAACCAGATCTAACGAGGTTCGGCCAACTTGCCTACGTCCTCGGGGCAATTCACGGAGAGAGTTTTCTTTATGGAAGATGGATTACAATAGCTCTAGATCTCTATCAACACAAGAGAGTCCACAGCTATACTTTTTCTCAGCACTCTTAACCCTAGAAAATTACAACCAGGGCTTAAATACATAACTTCCTGAAACAACAGATTTCGCCCAAAACCCGACTGTCGGTCGACCGGCCGGTCGACCGACTCCCTCTTACGGTCGACCGAGCCGGTCGACCGAAACAAACAGAGAGTTGGGTTGCTTACAGAGACCCTTTCCGGTCGACCGGTCCGGTCGACCGACGCAACCAAGACCCTCTTCGGTCGACCGGTTCGGTCGACCGAAGAAACCTGGAAGCACCTGTGCACTTCGTGCACGTCGGTCGACCGGTCCGGTCGACCGACCACTGTCTTTTCTGCTGCTGCTTCGTTTTTCCTGCCTGCTGTTCCGTCGCCTTTCGTCGTAGACTCCTTGGCAGTCTTCAACAGCACCTGGTATGACTTCACTTCCTCTACTGTACTCTCTCCTCCAACAATTCTCCACCTCGGTGAAGATTGTTAAATCTGAGCCGAACACCGACTCGAAAGCGGCTGCACCAATCTGGTTGCCTACGTACCCCTTGCCCAAGGGATCAAGCCATCCGTAGTTCATCCACATGAGCTTCAGCAAGCTCAATTCACCTGAAGAATCTGGAGCAAGTCTTTGCAGTGTGCAAACTTTACTCCCGACACCACCTTTGTAAGCATATCGGCCGGATTCTCCGAAGTATGAATCTTCAATAAATTGATGTCATCTTCCTCCAGAATCTCCCGAACAAAGTGATACCTGACATCTATGTGCTTCGTCCTTGCGTGGTAGACTTGGTTCCTTGCCAAATAAATGGCACTCATACTGTCACAGTGTATCTTCAAGATCTCCTGTTCTACTCCCAAGTCATCTAGCAATCCCTGAAGCCAAATCGCCTCCTTCATGGCCTCGGTCAAGGCCATATACTCTGCCTCTGTAGTCGACAATGCGACTGTGGACTGAAGTGTGGAGCGCCAACTCACCGGTGCCTGCGAGAATGTGAATACATACCCCGTCGTCGACCGGCGTTTGTCAAGATCACCTGCATAGTCCGAATCCACGTACCCTATGCATTCTTGCTTCCCAGTGTTGTCCTTCTCAAACACGAGACCTACATCAACAGTACCCTTGATGTACCTCAGGATCCACTTCACTGCTTCCCAATGACCCTGACCTGGATCATGCATATATCTGCTGACCATGGAAACTGCCTGTGATAGATCCGGCCTTGTACACACCATTGCATACATCAAGCTTCCCACTGCATGGCATATGGTACATGAGTCATATGCTCACGCTCCTGAACACTCCTTGGAGACATCTTCGCTGACAACTTGAAGTGCGGCGCCATTGGTGTACTTACAGTCTTTGTATCTTTCCCGATATTAAATCTCTGCAGTACCTTCTCCAGATAGCCCTTCTGAGTCAAGCTAATCCTGCCAGCTTCCCTGTCCCTTGTGATCTCCATACCCAATACTTTCCTTGCTTCCCCAGGTCCTTCATCTCGAACTCAGACGATAAAGTCTTCTTCAGAGAATCAATTGCAGATCTTGACCTAGAAGCAATTAGCATATCATCTACGTAAAGTAGTAGATAGACATACTCACCAGATGATAACTTGTTGTAGTACACACATGGATCATAATGGCTTCTTGTGTACTTCTTCTTCCTGATGAAGCTGTCAAATCGCTTGTACCATTGTCTTGGAGACTGCTTCAAACCGTACAGTGATTTCTTCAGCTTGCATACCAACTCCTCTTTCCCTGCAGTTTTGTAACCTGTGGGCTGGGTCATGTAGATCTCCTCCTCAAGATCGCCGTGGAGAAAGGCGGTCTTCACATCAAGTTGGTCAAGGTCCAACTCGTTCTGTGCCACCAAGGCCAATAGGATCCGAATAGACGAGTGTTTTACAACTGGGGAGAACACCTCGTTGTAGTCGATCCCTTCTCTCTGTGCGTAGCCTTTAGCCACCAGCCTTGCCTTGTAGCGCACATTGTCTTCTTGGAGTGATCCCTGCTTCTTAGCAAATACCCACTTACACCCTATGGCTTTCTTCCCCTTGGGCAACTTGGTCAGTTCCCATGTGTTGTTCTTATAAAGAGACTGCATCTCTTCATTCATGGCCCCTTTCCATAACTCCGCTTCTGAACTGATTTCAGCTTCCCTGAAAGTAGATGGAATGGCTTCTTCAACAACTGGAAGTGCATGTGCAATCACCATGTCTGTAGTGAGCCAGCCAGGTCTCCTAGTATTCCTCCTTGGTCTTCCAACTGCAGTGGAATCTGGAACTTGATCACCAGTATCCATAACCTGTTCCTGATCCTCTTCAATAACCTCAGCATCTTCTTCTGCAACTTGATCACCTCCCTGTGTCACCTCAGGAATGATCCTCACAGATACTGAGTCTTCTAGAGATGGTGGATCTGCATCACTCTCCACCTGCTGCAATAGCTCCTTGGTCTTCTTAGTCTCCACCTGCTGAGAGACTATAGGCTTCATCATCGAGGCCTCATCAAAAATGACATCTCTGCTGATTATGAATTTGTTGTCCTGTTGGTCCCAGATCTTGAACCCCTTGGTTCCTTTTTTGAAGCCAACAAACACACCTTTCTTCGCTCTCGGATCCAATTTGTTTTCTTTTACGTGATAGTAGACTGGACATCCAAATATCCTGAGCACATCATAATCTCCTGCAGCTTTACCCGACCAAGCTTCAAGGGGGGTCTTACCCCCTATTGCAGATGACGGCAACCTATTGACGAGATGGCATGCATACCCCAAAGCTTCAGCCCAGAACTTCTTTGGTAATCCTGCATTTGACAATATGCACCGAACCTTCTCTAGCAAAGTTCGGTTCATTCTTTCAGCCACCCCATTCTGTTGCGGAGTTTCCCTTACTGTGAAGTGCCTCTCTATGCCCTCATCAAGACATAGCTTCTGGAAAGGGTCTGACTTGTACTCTCCTCCGTTGTCAGAACGAAGGACCTTGACTTTTCTTCCTGTACTCCTTTCCTGATTAACCTTCCACTTCACAAACAATTCTAGGACTTCATTCTTGTGTCGCATGGTGTACACCCAGCACCGCCTAGAATAATCATCGATAAACGACACAAAGTAATGGGTTCCCCCTATTGATGCAGTCTTTGTGGGTCCCCATACGTCTGTGTGAACATAATCAAGAATGCCTTCGGTGCAGTGTGAAGCTGTATCAAACTTCACCTTTGTCTTCTTGCCTATGATGCAATGTTCACACAGATCCAGTTTGCAGGTCTCTGCACCCTTCAGTAGCCCTTTCCTCACAAGAGCTTGCATAGATTTCTCCCCTGCATGTCCCAGTCTCATGTGCCATAGCCGGGTTAGATCTTCTTCTGACTGGTCGAAGCTGCCACTTGCCCTGTCACTGTACTACCCTTCAAGTAATACAAATTATTCCTGCGGTTGCCTTCAACACCACCATTGAGCCCTTCGTCATTTAAGAACACCTTCTTTAATAGACACTCCGAGCCCTAATGATTCCAAAACACCCACTGAGATCAAGTTCCTCTTCAGCTGAGGGACATATCTCACTTCCTTCAGCTCCCTTACCATCCCGTCGAACATCCTGATAGGAATTGTGCCTACACCCTCCATGATGCATGGATGATCATCGCCCATGACGACCGAACATCCCTCCAGCTTCTCAAGACTAGTAAACCAATCTCGATTAGGGCATACATGATATGTAGCACCTGTGTCCAGGATCCACTCGTTTTCCCCCGAGTAACCTACAACAGGAGTAGTAACTGAAAATGAGAATACCGAAGAATCTGAATCTGAATCCTCTGCCTGTGATTTATTGCTAGCAGCCTTTGTCACTCTTGCCAGATTTGCCTCAGATTTTGATTCCTTCTTCTTCCCCTTGTACTTTGGACAGTCAACTTTCCAGTGCCCAAACTCTTTGCAATACATGCACTGGTCTTTCTTAAGATCCCTTAAGCCCGGTCTTGACTTCGATCTTCCTCTCACCTCCTTGCCTTTCCTTGATGAGCTCCTGCCTCTTACCTCCAAAGCCTCTGCTGATGAACTAGATCTCCCAGAATGTTTCTCATTCTTCCTTTTCTCATAACTCATCAGTGCTGACGATATCTCATCATAGTTTAAGGTTTGCCTTCCATTTATGAATGTCATTGTAAATATTTCATACTCCTCCGGTGGAAGAGAGTTCAGAAGAATGACTGACTTGTCTTCCTCACTTATAATGGCATCCACATTTAGCAAATCCGTAAGAAGCTTTGTAAACCTGTTGAGGTGCTCATTTACTGTGCTTCCCCTCTGCATCCTGAACAAATACAGCTTGCTCTTAAGCTGCAGCCTTGACTCCACGCTCTTTGTCAGGTACTTCTTCTCGAGGGTATTCCACATATCCTTTGCTGACTTCTCATGTTGAACAGAATATTTGATATCTTGTGACAAACATGAGCGAATCAGGCCACATGCCGACCTGTTCATTTTTGCCCACTCATCATCAGTGGTAGTATCCTTCTTCTTCTCCAAAAGGAGCGTGTCCTCGAGGTTCTGTGCATTCAATGCATCCATAACCTCACACCTCCACATCTCGAAATTGTTAGTTCCATTGAACTTAACAACTTCAATTCTGGAGTTGTTCATTGTTTTAACAGACTTAGATTCCTCTGCCATTGAGATCCTTTCCTTGACCCTCTAACTATGCGGAAGATCAAATACTTGCAAAATAGATCTATTTCTGAGATAAAAAAGTGATTTTTACCTCTACCTTGAAACCCTAGCTTGAGTTTCTCACCAGATCTATTCTACCCCTGATTCAACGAGCCCTCCCTGCGTCCACCTGAGATCGACACACGATCTCCTTGAACACCAATGCCTCTGACCTAAGATCGACACACGATCTCCACCTGATCAGATCTGGAGCCCTTCGAATCTTCAGAATATCCCAAGCGTAACCTGAACGCTCTGATACCACTTGTTGTGCTCTGAGACAACAACCCTTAGAAGATCCAACCTGATCTCAATCACCAAGAACAATGAAAACAAACTAGAAGAACAGCCAATCGCAAAAACCAGATCTAACGAGGTTCGGCCAACTTGCCTACGTCCTCGGGGCAATTCACGGAGAGAGTTTTCTTTATGGAAGATGGATTACAATAGCTCTAGATCTCTATCAACACAAGAGAGTCCACAGCTATACTTTTTCTCAGCACTCTTAACCCTAGAAAATTACAACCAGGGCTTAAATACATAACTTCCCGAAACAACAGATTTCGCCCAAAACCCGACTGTCGGTCGACCGGCCGGTCGACCGACTCCCTCTTACGGTCGATCGAGCCGGTCGACCGAAACAAACAGAGAGTTGGGTTGCTTACAGAGACCCTTTCCGGTCGACCGGTCCGGTCGACCGACGCAACCAAGACCCTCTTCGGTCGACCAGTCCGGTCGACCGAAGAAACTGGAAGCACCTGTGCACTTCGTGCACGTCGGTCGACCGGTCCGGTCGACCGACCACTGTCTTTTCTGCTGCTGCTTCGTTTTCCTGCCTGCTGTTCCGTCGCCTTTCGTCGTAGACTCCTTGGCAGTCTTCAACAGCACCTGGTATGACTTCACTTCCTCTACTGTACTCTCTCCTCCAACACACTCTGGGACTGGTCTGGGTGGAGGAGCTTTGGAGGTTGACTTGAGTTCGGGTTGAAGTGACTCTGAGAACTGTGAATGCTCTCGAGAGGATCCGATCTAACGAGGTTAGTTATTTGTTGCAGAAACTTCAAAAAGGAGGCCTGGTTGCTTGGCACGTGTCAGCATCCTGCTAAGGATCAATTTTTGACCACTATAGTAATGTTTTACATTTTTAGTAGTTCATAATATTTTTCTCAAAATGGTTGAAAATTCATGGTATTTTAGGAGGTGGTGTTGGTTCAGGATTCTTGAGTTGAACTAGTCAATTTCTAAGATTTCAAAAATTAGTGTTGGCACAGAAATTTGGATTTTTAATTTAGTCTTATTGGTATGGAATTGTGATGTGAATTTTTGAAATCTAGTTTTATTGATTTTGGGATTGGGATTTTGATTTCAAAATCTAGTGTTATTTTTTAGTAGAATTGAGATTTGGACTGAATTTTAGAAATTCTACATTTTAGTCTAAGTATGACATTTGAACCAATTTAACTATCACAAAAATCCATGTGAAAACTTGTAAACTTTTCATTGGACAAGAATTTCTCCAAGTTCTTTCTCTCCCTCCTGTTAATCCCATCCAATTATTATTGCAATTAATAATGGCTACCGATAAATAATATTTTAACTATTAATCATAAAATATATTCAATTAATAACAATTATTATTAAGTTAATATTTGTTACTAACAAATATTAACTAAATAGTAATATATTTTTACATAATTATTTAATATTGACTTATTTTATTATTCATTATGAAACGTTTATAGTAATCTTGTGATAAATCTAATTAATTAGTAAAAATTTTAGCAATAATATTAACTCAATTTTAGCTACTTACACTAATATGATTAGATTTTAATACGATCAAATAATGAATAATATCATATTATGAAAACTCCTATAAAATGCCCTAATTATTCCTCTAAATTGTTCAACTAAAACTCTTAGTTCAAGTTCTAGTAAACCCAACTAAAAAGTTATGTGCTAGTACAAGTCTTAATAAATTCAATTAAAAAATACAACGCCTAGTCCAAGGCCAAAAAGAAGTTCAGGGCCTGGTCTAAGGCCTGCTCCAATCTCGGTTCCAGTGCCAATCCGTGTTCGACCCGAAAAATTCCAACCTAGTAAATTTTAGCCAACAATGGGAAATTTTCCAATAAAAAAGATTCACTGTTTTCCAAAATGTTAATAAACTAAAAGTCTACAAAAGAAAATGAGTTTATTATAAAGAAAAAAAGTAAAATATTTTGCTTATTTTAATCGTAATTGAGCCGTCACCAATTGGATAATTTGGATTAGCTGGATTCACCCATTAAAACTCATACTCATTGGATTGGCAACTTTGTGTTGGGCTCGATCAGGTCAAGATTGTTGTCGCCTCATTTCAATTTGCACAACCGTGCAAAATTCTTGTTCAATCAAAATCATTGAATGAGTGCAACTGTAATTGGACTCACGTAGAGTCAAGCCAAATAACTATATTTTTCTCATTTACAATTATATAAAATTAATTATCAGGAAACGAAAAAGTTAGAAAATTATCTTTTGTACTGTGAATTTGAACATAGGGCTCTTTTCAATCCTCACTTTTCAATCACTTTCTCAGCCTAGAGTGAGGCTGACGAGTGAAAATGGATTTTTTTTTTTTTTGGCAAAAGTGACAGTACTTCCTCATCAGCAAAATAATATAAAAAAGTGTTTGTTTAAACTCATGTAAAATTTTGAAACTGCAAAAAAGAAGGTGATATAGCAACAATATATTGGTTATTTTTAAGTATATCAAACCCATTTTTTCTCTTTCAATACACATTTCAGAGCTTTGAGAACCGAAGTGAGACGTGCAAGATATCCTACATGAATTCAAGACACTTTTGTAGTTTCATAATCACTTTCATTTAAACAAATATTAAAAATAACCAAAAGTGTTTCATTTTCACACTTTCAGTGCCACTCGCATATTGTCAAATAGCCCCTGGTGGGGCTCTAGTTGAGATAACTTTTGTCACCTCCATCTCTCAAGTTAGAAAATTATCTTTTGTACTGTGAATTTGAACTTAGGGCTCTTTTCAATCCCCCACTTTTCAACCACTTTCTCAGCTAGAGTGAGGCTGACGAGTGAAAATGGATTTTTTTTTTTTTTTTTTTTTTGGGCAAATGTGAGAGTACTTCCTCATCAGCAAAATAATATAAAAAAGTGTTTGTTTACACGCATGTAAAATTTTGAAACTGCAAAAAAAGGAGGAGATATAGCAACAATATATTGGTTATTTATAAGTATATCAAACCCATTTTTTCTCTTTCAATACCCACTTCAGAGCTTTTAGAACCGAAGCGAGACGTACAAGATATCCTACATGAATTCAAGACACTTTTGTAGTTTCATAATTACTTTCATTTAAACAAATATTAAAAATAACCAAAAGTGTTTCTTTTTCTTCACACTTTCAGGGCCACTCGCATATTGTCAAACAGCCCTGGTGGGGCTCTAGTTGAGATAACTTTTGTCACCTCCATCTCTCAACAACTAAATTGTCGGCAACTAACACTTTTCTTGTTTATGTAACACCAAGCTCTAAAAATACGTCAAATTCTCATGTACGTGCACCAAAAAGACTAATTTCTTCCATGATTTTTCCCCTTTCCCATCTCCCAGTACAAAATCACTAATTTCTGGGGCCTCTATAACAAATTTCAACAACTCCTGCAGGTATCAACAAACAAACAAATTGACACATCCCATGAAGGAGGTATGAACTAAACTGAAACAATATGGCTGTGAGAATTAAGGGCTGGGGTCAGCTCTAGTATTGTGGGCAAGAGTAGGGGGCTAAGATTAAAAGCTTTGAAATAAAGCTCAGATAAAAAAACTAATCAAATGGTGTCTGGTTCAGGCATAAAGACTAAAAACACTAGACAACATTTGGTAGCCAAGACTAAAAACTAAAATAAAATTTTAAAGAAATTAAGAATTGGACGGGGGCCGCGCGTGCGCGTACCCCCACAGCAACAAATTATGACGTTCACTCTCCCACTTGGGGAGATGATAGGCCAAGACCCCTCCGAAGTGCAATGGAGGCTCCTGACCTAGGCCTGGGCCTTTTTGATCACCCAAAAGACCCCGTCCAGGTAAGTATGAAACACTGTTAGCCCACTAATTATTTTTATATCCAGCATAGCCTCTTTCTTCTCCACGCCACCCGATGTGGGGACTAAACTTGCTTCTCAAATTACACCTCCTCTGTGACCACAAATTGATAGCCACTTCAACTCTCTCCTCCAGCCACCAGGGACCCTACTTTGCTCCCACCACCTTCAGTTGGGTCTCTAATAGGAGTTAGAGTTTGTGTTTGCCGCTTAATGCACGTGAAATTCTTTTTAGTAGCCATGCTTGACTTACAAATCAGGTAAGCATCTTCATCAACCTTTAATTCAACCTAATGACGAATGCCTAATGTAAAAGATCCACTTCCTTTTCAGCTAGCTTATCCATTCAAAATAAATCTACTCAATAATAATTTAATAAAATCCATACCATTATATTTTTCTTCACGTAAGGGCAGCCGTTAAAATCTTTTTTAGCGAGCAAAGAGTACAAGCTTCAAATCTGGCCTGCATCATAACGACGACACTCTCTTAAAATTTTGTCATTAATGTCCGGCTCAATGGTAAAACGATGGGGTAAAACGATGGGTGCGTAAAGAGAGGTCACTTGTGTCTTTAGAAAATAACATTGGTAAATTACTTACAACATAACTTCTCCAAATAGGTATACTTCGCATCAACTTCAAACGAGCCAGCCAATTTCTTGATAGATTTAGTGATCCATTTGCGTAGTGATGCCCATACCTCTCCAGCCAAATTTAGAAGACTTCCCTACTTCTAACATCAACACATGTTCGTAAAAAATGTTTCAGATTGTACTTAGATTTGAGTTGCGTCTGTCTCGCGCACACATGATCCCACCATAAACATTCATAATGGTTATATATTTTATGATTAAGTAAGATTCTACATTAATTAAAGTGTAATTAAAACTTATTCGGCTTCCTCTGCTGGATCAGCTTTCGAAATATCAAAATTACAAACGTAAACGGTATCTTCTCATAAAGATTTATATTTTTTAAGGCAGACTCTTTCAATGAAATGTGGGCATTCCTTATTGTATGTATGGCGCATCCTAAAAAATTAGAATGTTACGTTGAGTCTCAAGTTCATACTCAGGTGCAATGCACATACAAGTCACAAGTATGGCTATTGTAACACCCCGACCTCGGAATACATACCCAGTTACGTGTTTCGATTTTTAACCGTATTAGTTCTATTTTTCTGTATTTATTATTTAGTATTCGGTCGTATTCTATGGACCCTGAACCAGGCTTGGGACCTGAGTTCAGACCCGGACTTGAGCCCAACCCGAGCCCAAGAGCCCAGCTTATTGCCTTGCTATTTCATTTTATTTTATTTCAATCTCTTTTTCCTTATTTCTTTTTCCTTTTCTTTTTTCCTTTTCTCTCCCTTCTCTCCCCAAGCAAGCCCACCCCCCCCCCCCCCCCGCACTTCACCCTCCCCCATTCACCCACCATCGCCTCCAATCCCCACTCACCCCACTCCCACCCACCCCTACCTCTCTCTCTCAAAACCCCCACTCTCCCTAGTTCTCTCCCTCTCCATTTCCTTCACACGCTCTTTCACCCTCTCCCTCACTCTCCTCTCCCACTCTCTCGCTATCTCCACCATCTCCCTCGACCAGCTCTACCCCCTAGCAGCGGCCAGCCACCACCAGCCCAAGGCCGAGTCGCCCCCCTTGCCGACCTCCCCTTTTCCCTCTCCTCTCCACCACCACCATTTCCACCACCAAATGACCACTTCCACAGCCACTAAATCACCACCATCGCCACCACCTCCACCACCATCACCTTCACCCCACCACCATCACCTTCACCATCCCACCACCGTCACCTTCTCCACTCCACCACCACCATCGACCACCATCTCCTCCCTAGCGTACCACCTCCACTCGGTGCACCCCACCTCCCCCTCCTTACCTTCCGGCAGCGCCACCCCTCGGTCGTGTCCCCTCATGTGCGAATTTGTATAACGGTCGTGACTGCTGGCTTGATGGTTGAGATTGAAAGTTCACCTAAAGGGGGTGAATAGGTGAAGTGCTAATCTAATGTGGAATTTGAAAGTTTCTATTAAAAAATAAATACACAATAATAACTAAAGAGTGAAGTCAAATTTTCGGTGAAGGACTCTAGAACTTCTCATCAAGATTCCTCTATTATAAGAGTTGAGGTGCTTCAATAGCTCTCTTGGATTGAAACAAGTGTAAGCACAATATCAAGCATATATATATATATATATATATATATATATATATATATATATATATATATATATATATATATATATATATATATATATATATATATATATATATATATATATATATATCAGAAATACGTATATCAGCTGACAGCTGAGAGTCCCTCTCAGCCTGCGGTGACGTGGCACATTATAAGCCACATAATTCGACAATCTAAAATGACGTCTCGCTTTTGAAAATAATTGAAATTACTAAAAGCCCCTATCGTTTGTCTTTTCTTGGAATGATGTATTAGTTTTATATTCTTTATTATTATTTTTTCTCCCCTTTTATATGTCTATCTATCTGTGTCTCCTCACGTTGTCAGATCTAGATTTTTGACTTGTAGAGAATGTCGTTCTAAAAAAGAAGAGCGGGATCAGATATTAATTTTTAGTTGCAGACCTAGATCTCCAGCAGCTATTTTGAAATGTTCATTTCCCTCATGATGTCAGCTTCAATATTTTCATCGTGATTCTTCTCTTCTTCTTCTTCCAAAGGAAAGCCTATCTGAAAATTTTCATCATCGAAAATATTGGCTATTCGATTTAAAATCTGAAAAACAAAATAAAATACACATAAATATATAACCAATTTATCAGAGATGCTACTGAAGTCGCAGAAAAAAATTATTTTAAAAGCTGTCCTTTTCATCAGGACTGCGACTTTGGTCGCATTCATAATAATAAATTGTCATATAAAATTGAATTATGTGATCATAGTCGCAGTATGAAATTTCATCTTCAAACCATTTATTTTACAAAACAGCGACCAAAGTCACAGTCCAATTAAAATTTATTAATAAAAAGACTGCGACCTTGGTCACAAAAATGAAAAATAAGTTATAAAATGCTGCGATCAAGGTCGCAGTGTTATCAAACAAAACTTTTCAAAAAGAATGCTATTACATAAGACTACGATCAATGTCGTAGTTTTCGGTCGCAGTCTTCTAACCATCTTAATTACTTAACTTTTGAGACCTTTTCACTACTTCATTTGATTATGTCTCTTATTTTATAAGAATGCGACCATGGTCGCAATAAGCTATTTAGATTATTTAATAAAAAATATTATGATCAAGATCGTATTGTTATCAAACAAAACATTCTCAAAGAGACTGTTGTTACATAAGACTGCGATCGAAGTCGCAATCTTCTAATCATCTTAATTAATTAACTTACGAGATTATTGTCACTGCTTCAATTGATTGCGACTATTATTTCATAAGACTGCGATCACGGTCGCAGTATCCTATTTAGCTTAGCAAGATCGAAAAAATACTGCGACCCTAATCGAAAAAATAAAAAAAAGGCTGCAACACTGCGACCAAAGGTCGCAATGTAAAGTAAAATAAATATAAAAAGTGAAAATTTTATTTAAAAAATTTAAATCCAAATTTTTTTTAGAAACTGTGACTTCGATTGCAGTTTTTAGAAATAAAAAAATAAATAAAATAAACTGTTTCAAGTCACAGTAATAGATTTTTATTGTGATTAAAACATCTTTCAAAAAAACTTGAACATTAATGCGACCATGGGTGCATTCTTTTAAAATAATTTATTTTTCTAAAATTTAGAAATCAAGATATGTAATTTTTTTGTTTGAAAAAAACTCAAAATTTTCAGATCTGTAATTTTTTTTAGTGGAGGAACAGTTGTAGCCAGGTTAAAAGTGAAACTGAGGGTATTTTGGTCATTGGGCAACGAAAAGTGGTTGAGGGTCTTCTTTTACTGCCTAAATTTTTGACTTCTCTGCGGCTAATATGAAGCCACGTCATGCCGGTTGAGAAACTCTCTCTGCTGTCGGCTGAGGTACAGTAACCCCCTATATTTTTATATATGTGTGTGTGTACATATATATATAAGTGTATATATGTGTGTGTGTGTGTGTGTGTGTGTGTGTGTGTGTGTGTGTGTGTATATATATATATATATATATATATATATATATATATATATATATAAGTAATCGAGCAATGCAAGATATAACAAGAATAGAGTTGAGAGAGATAGCCAAACGCAAATACAATAATATATTTCGAGGTTTGAGCACCAAGCTCTACGTCCTTACCTTTACCAAGAAGAGTTTCCACTATCTTTACTAAGGAACTCCACAAACGAAACAAACTCCTATCCTCTACACAAAAGGAGACACAAAGCCAATACACAAAGCAATCACCTCTACACAAGGGGGAGGGCACAAAGCCAATTCTCCTCTACACAAGCGGGAGGGTACAAAACAATACTCCTCTACACAAGAGGAGGGCACAAAGCCACTTGCACAAAGCAAAGAAAAAGAGTTAAGAATCCTTAGTGATTATAAAGATCACAAATAAAATATCTCACAATATATGATCCTAACGGATAGATAGATTTTCCAATAATAGCTCAAACTTGTGAGTAAACAAAGATTTTGAAAATGAATCTTTTTAGAAAACAATTGGGAAAAACTTCTTTGATGATAAAAAAACTAGAAGAACAAAACATGTATTTCTCAAACCTTGTTTTCTTTAATTTCCAAAGCTTTTAAATACTTGAAAAGATATGGATTTGAAGCTCAAAAATTGTTGAAAACTCTTTAGAAAATAGGCAAGAAGGCATTAGAAAACTGGAAGAAAAACTCTTGTAAAATTTTGTTTAAAACACTAATTAAAAACCCTATTTATAGACTAATACTAAAAATAGTTGATGGAGTCAAATCTCAGGCCAGAAAGGCCTGTTGATCGACCGCCAACGGTCAGTTTTTCAACAATCAATGTTCTTCTTCAAAATATAAATCTCATTTTCAACAATCGAAGAAATAACATGAGTATGAGAAATAAAAACCTTTTCTTTGGAAAGAGAAACCTTTTCTTTTTTGAACCAAATCATTTTCAAAGAGTCCTTTTCTTTGAAATTAAGACAATTTTCTTTTTCAAAGACTCGTTTTTATTTGAAACCAAATCAAGTTGGATTTTCACAAAGTCAATTTCATTTTAAATCAAATCTTTATCTTTTAAAACAAGATCAAGTTTTGAAGATAAAAAATAATTTTTCTTTGAAATTTCTACTTTTCTTCTAAAACATAATAAAGTTTAGAAGATAAAAAGAATATTTTTTCCTTCAATTTTAAACTCTTATTTTTGGACATTTTTTATTTTTTCAATAAATCCTCACAAAATATGTTAAGCTTTTCATTTAATATACTAGCATCCTCATTTAGCATGCTTCCACCTTGAGCGCATGATCGTTACACGTCTTCAACGTGGGAGAGAAAAGGCGCATGATTGCAGGCGGAGATCTCGGCGGTTGTTACTTAGAGCCTCCGGATAAAGTCAGGGATATGGACTGCTGGTGACTCCAGAGGGTTATGCCTCCGGAACGGGGTTCACTCTGGGACTGGTCTGGTGGAGGAGCTTTGGAGGTTGACTTGAGTTCGGGTTGAAGTGACTCTGAGAACTGTGAATGCTCTCGAGAGGATCCGATCTAACGAGGTTAGTTATTTGTTGCAGAAACTTCAAAAAGGAGGCCTGGTTGCTTGGCACGTGTCAGCATCCTGCTAAGGATCAATTTTTGACCACTATAGTAATGTTTTACATTTTTAGAAGTTCATAATATTTTCTCAAAATAGTTGAAAAATCATGGTATTTTAGGAGGTAGTGTTGGTTCAGGATTCTTGAGTTGAACTAGTCAATTTCTAAGATTTCAAAAATTAGTGTTGGCACAGAAATTTGGATTTTTAATTTAGTCTTATTGGTATGGGATTGTGATGTGAATTTTTGAAATCTAGTTTTATTGATTTTGGGATTGGGATTTTGATTTCAAAATCTAGTGTTATTTTTTAGTAGAATTGAGATTTGGACTGAATTTTAGAAATTCTACATTTTAGTCTAAGTATGACATTTGAACCATTTAACTATCACAAAAATCCATGTGAAAACTTGTAAACTTTTCATTTGGACAAGAATTTCTCCATGTTCTTTCTCTCCCCTCCAGTTAATCCCATCCCAATTATTATTACAATTAATAATGGCTACTGATAAATAATATTTTAACTATTAATCATAAAATATATTCAATTAATAACAATTATTATTAAGTTAATATTTGTTACTAACAAATATTAACTAAATAGTAATATATTTTTACATAATTATTTAATATTGACTTATTTTATTATTCATTATGAAACGTTTATAGTAATCTTGTGATAAATCTAATTAATTAGTAAAAATTTTAGCAATAATATTAACTCAATTTTAGCCTACTTACACTAATATGATTAGATTTTAATACGATCAAATAATGAATAATATCATATTATGAAAACTCCTATAAAATTGCCCTAATTATTCCTCTAAATTGTTCAACTAAAACTCCTAGTTCAAGTTCTAGTAAACCCAACTAAAAAGTTATGTGCTAGTACAAGTCTTAATAAATTCAATTAAAAATACAACGCCTAGTCCAAGGCCAAAAAGAAGTTCAGGGCCTGGTCTAAGGCCTGCTCCAGTCTCGGTTCCAGTGCCAATCTGTGTTCGACCCGAAAAATTCCAACCTAGTAAATTTTAGCCAACAATGGGAAATTTTCCAATAAAAAAGATTCAACTGTTTTTCCAAAAATGTTAATAAACTAATAGTCTACAAAAGAAAATGAGTTTATTATAAAGAAAAAAAGTAAAATATTTTGCTTATTTTAATCGTAATTGAGCCGTCACCAATTGGATAATTTGGATTAGCTGGATTCACCCATTAAAACTCATACTCATTGGATTGGCAACTTTGTGTTGGGCTCGATCAGGTCAAGATTGTTATCGCCTCATTTCAATTTGCACAACCGTGCGAAATTCTAGTTCAATCAAAATCATTGAATGAGTGCAACTGTAATTGGACTCACATAGAGTCAAGCCAAATAACTATATTTTTCTCATTTACAATTATATAAAATTAATTAGCAGGAAACAAAAAAGTTAGAAAATTATCTTTTGTACTGTGAATTTGAACATAGGGCTCTTTTCAATCCTCACTTTTCAATCACTTTCTTAGCCTAGAGTGAGGCTGACGAGTGAAAATGGATTTTTTTTTTTTTTTTTGGCAAAAGTGGCAGTACTTCCTCATTAGCAAAATAATATAAAAAAGTGTTTGTTTAAACTCATGTAAAATTTTGAAACTGCAAAAAAAGAAGGTGATATAGCAACAATATATTGGTTATTTTTAAGTATATCAAACCCATTTTTTCTCTTTCAATACACATTTCAGAGCTTTGAGAACCGAAGTGAGACGTGCAAGATATCCTACATGAATTCAAGACACTTTTGTAGTTTCATAATCACTTTCATTTAAACAAATATTAAAAATAACCAAAAGTGTTTCATTTTCACACTTTCAGTGCCACTCGCATATTGTCAAATAGCCCCTGGTGGGGCTCTAGTTGAGATAACTTTTGTCACCTCCATCTCTCAAGTTAGAAAATTATCTTTTGTACTGTGAATTTGAACTTAGGGCTCTTTCTATTGCTCACTTTTCAACCACTTTCTCAGCCTAGAGTGAGGCTCACGAGTGAAAATGAATTTTTTTTTTTTGAGGCAAATGTGAGAGTACTTCCTCATCAGCAAAATAATATAAAAAGTGTTTGTTTACATGCATGTAAAATTTTGAAACTGCAAAAAAAGAAGATGATACATAGCAACAATATATTGGTTATTTATAAGTATATCAAACCCATTTTTTCTCTTTCAATACCCACTTCAGAGCTTCTAGAACCGAAGCGAGACGTACAAGATATCCTACATGAATTCAAGACACTTTTGTAGTTTCATAATAACTTTCATTTAAACAAATATTAAAAATAACCAAAAGTGTTTCATTTTCTTCACACTTTCAGGGCCACTCGCATATTGTCAAACAGCCCCTGGTGGGGATCTAGTTGAGATAACTTTTGTCACCTCCATCTCTCAACAACTAAATTGTCAGCAACTAGCACTTTTCTTGTTTATGTAACACCAAGCTCTAAAAGCACGTCAAATTCTCATGCACGTGCACCAAAAAGACTTATTTAATTATTTTAGATAATCATTTAATATTGACTTATTTTATTATTCATTATGAAATGTTTATAGTAATCTTGTGATAAATCTAATTAATTAGTAAAAATTTTAGGAATAATATTAACTCAATTTCAGCCTACTTACAATAATATTATTAGATTTTAATACGATCAAATAATGAATAATATCATATTATAAAACTCCTATAAAATTGCCCTAATTATTCCTCTAAATTGTTCAACTAAAACTCCTAGTTCAAGTACTAGTAAACCCAACTAAAAAGTTATGTGCTAGTACAAGTCTTAATAAATTCAATTAAAAAATACAACGCCTAGTCCGAGGCCAAAAAAGAAGTTCAGGGCCTGGTCTGAGGCCTGCTCCAGTCTCGGTTCCAGTGCCAATCCGAGTTTGACCCGAAAATTTCCAACCTAGTAAATTTTAGCCAAGAAAGGGAAATTTTCCAATAAAAAGATTCAACTGTTTTCCAAAAATGTTAATAAACTAAAAGTCTACAAAAGAAAATGAGTTTATTATAAAGAAAAAAAAGTAAAATAATTGGATAATTTGGATTAGCTGGATTCACCCATTAAAACCTATACTCATTGGACTGGCAACATTGTGTTGGGCTCGATCAGGTCAAAGATTGTTGTCCCCTCATTTCAATTTGCACAACTCTGTGAAATTCTAGTTTTAAGTGAAATCATTGAATGAGTGCAACTGTAAGTGAGTCACGTAGAGTCAAGCCAAATAACTATATTTTTCTCATTTACAATTATATAAAATTAATTTTTCAGGAAACGAAAATGTTAGAAAATTATCTTTTGTACTGTGAATTTGAACTTAGAGCTCTTTTCAATCCTCACTTTTCAACCACTTTCTCAGCCTAGAGTGAGGCTGACGAGTGAAAATGGATTTTTTTTTTTTTTTTTGGCAATTGTGAGAGTACTTCCTCATCAGCAAAATAATATAAAAAAGTGATTGTTTACACGCATGTAAAATTTTGAAACTGCAAAAAAAGGAGGAGATATAGCAACAATATATTGGTTATTTATAAGTATATCAAACCCATTTTTCTCTTTCAATACCCACTTCAGAGCTTTTAGAACCGAAGCGAGACGTACAAGATATCCTACATGAATTCAAGACACTTTTGTAGTTTCATAATTACTTTCATTTAAACAAATATTAAAAATAACCAAAAGTGTTTCATTTTCTTAACACTTTCAGGTCCACTCGCATATTGTCAAACAGCCCTGGTGGGGCTCTAGTTGAGATAACTTTTGTCACCTCCATCTCTCGACAACTAAATTGTCGGCAACTAACACTTTTCTTGTTTATGTAACACCAAGCTCTGAAAATACGTCAAATTCTCATGTACGTGCACCAAAAAGACTAATTTCTTCCATGATTTTTCCCCTTCCCATCTCCCAGTACAAAATCACTGATTTCTGGGGCCTCTATAACAAATTTCAACAACTCCTGCAGGTATCAAACAAATTGACATATCCCATGAAGGAGGTATGAACTAAACTGAAACAATATGGCTGTGAGAATTAAGGGCTGGGGTCAGCTCTAGTATTGTGGGCAAGAGTAGGGGGCTAAGATTAAAAGCTTTGAAATAAAGCTCAGATAAAAAACTAATCAAATGGTGTCTGGTTCAGGCATAAAAGACTAAAAACTAGACAACATTTGGTAGCCAAGACTAAAAACTAAAATAAAATTTTAAAGAAATTAAGAATTGGACGGGGGCCGCGCGTGCGCGTACCCCCACAGCAACAAATTATGACGTTCACTCTCCCACTTGGGGAGATGATAGGCCAAGACCCCTCCGAAGTGCAATGGAGGCTCCTGACCTAGGCCTGGGCCTTTTTGATCACCCAAAAGACCCTACTTTGCTCCCACCACCTTCAGTTGGGTCTCTAATAGGAGTTTGAGTTTGTGTTTGGCGCTTAATGCACGTGAAATTCTTTTTAGTAGCCATGCTTGACTTACAAATCAGGTAAGCATCTTCATCAACCTTTAATTCAACTTAATGACGAATTGTAATGTAAAAGATCCACTTCCTTTTCAGCTAGCTTATCCATTCAAAATAAATCTACTCAATAATAATTTAATAAAAATCCATATCATTATATTTTTTTCTTCACGTAAGGGCAGCCGTTAAAATCTTTTTTTAGCGAGCAAAGCGTACAAGCTTCAAATCTGGCCTGCATCATAACGACGACACTCTCTTAAAATTATGTCATTAATGTCCGGCTCAATGGTAAAACGATGGGGTGCGTAAAGAGAGGTCACTTGTGTCTTTAGAAAATAACATTGGTAAATTACTTACAACATAACTTCTCCAAATAGGTATACTTCGCATCAACTTCAAACGAGCCAGCCAATTTCTTGATAGATTTAGTGATCCATTTGCATAGTGATGCCCATACCTCTCCAACCTAATTTAGAAGACTTCCCTACTTCTAACATCAACTCATGTTCGTAAAAAATGTTTCAGATTGCACTTAGATTTGAGTTGCGTCTGTCTCGCTCACACATGATCCCACCTTAAACTTTCAGAATGGTTATATATTTATGATTAAGTAAGATTCTACATTAATTAAAGTGTAATTAAAACTTATTAGGCTTCCTCTGCCGAATCAGCTTTTGAAATATCAAAATTACAAACGTAAACGGTACCTTCTCATAAAGATTTATATTTTTTAAGGCAGATACGTGGGTATTCCTTATTTGTATGTATAGCACTTCCTAGAAAATTAGAAATGTTACGTGGAGTCTCAAGTTCATGCTCACGTGCAATGCACATACAAGTCACAAATATGGCTATTGTAACACCCCGACCTCGGAATACATACCTAGTTATGTGTCTCGATTTTTCGCCGTATTAGTTCTATTTGTCTGTTTATTATTTAATGTTCGGCCATATTCTATGGACCCTGAACTAGGCCTGGAACCTAAGTTCAGACCCAGACTTGAGCCCAACTCAAGCCCAAGAGCCCAACTTATTGCTTGCCATTTCATTTTATTTTATTTCAATCTCTTTATCCTTTTTCCATTTTTCTTTCCTTATTTCTTTTTCCTTTTTCTTTTCTTTTTTCCTTTTCCCTCTCCTCCTCCACCACCACCATTTCCACCAACAAACGACCACTTCCACAACCACTAAACCACCACCAGCGCCACCATTTCCACCACCATCACCTTCACCACCCCACCAACCCCATCACCACCACCACCGTCACCTTCACCACTCCACCACCACCATCGACCACCATCTCCTCCCCAGCATACCACCTCTGCCCGGTGCACCCCACCTCCCCCTCCTTCCCTTTTGGCCACGCACATCCAGGCCACGGCCGTGTCCCCCCTCGGTCGTGCCCCCTCATGTGCGAATTTGTTGTAACGGTCGTGATTGCTGGCGTGATGGTTGAGATTGAAAATTCACCTAGAGGGGGTGAATAAGTGAAGTGCTAATCTAGTGTGGAATTTAAAACTTTCTATTAAAAATAAATACACAAATGATAACTAAAGAGTGAAGTCGAATTCCCGGTGAAGGGCTCTAGAATTTCTCATCATGATTCCTCTATTATAAGAGTTGGTGCTTTAGTAGCTCTCTTGGGTTGAAACAAGTGTAAACACAATATCAAGCATATATGTATAAGTAATAAGAGCAATGCAAGATATAACAAGAGTAGAGTTGAGAGAGATAGCCAAACGTAAATACAAGGATATGTTTTGAGGTTTGAGCACCAAGCTCTACGTCCCCACCTTCACCTAGAAGGATTTTCACTATCTCCACTTAGGAACTCCATAAAGGAAACAAACTCCAATCCTCTACACAAAAGGAGGCAGAAAGCCAATGCACAAAGCAATCGCCTCTACACAAGAGGGAGGGCACAAAGCCAATACTCCTCTACATAAGAGGAGGGCACAAAGTCACTTGTACAAAGCAAAGAAAAAAAAGTTGACAATCCTTAGTGATTACAAATATCACAAATAAAATATCTCACAATATAATATCCTAAAGGACAGACAGATTTTGCAATGATAGTTCAAATTTGTGAGAAAACAAAGATTTTGAAAATGAATCTCTTTAGAAAATAATTGGGAAAAAATTCTTTGATGATATAGAAACTAGAAGAACAAAACATGTAATTCTCAAAACTTTTTTTCTTTAATTTTTCAAGACTTTTAAACACTTGAAAAGATATGGTTTTGAAGCTCAAAAATTGCTGAAAACTCTTTAGAAAATAGGGAAGAAGGCACTAGAAAACTAGAAGAAAAGCTCTTGTAAAATTTTATTTAAAACCCTAATCAAAAACCCTATTTATAGACTAATACTAAAAATAGTCGATGGTCAAAATTTCAGGCCAGAGAGGCCTGTTGGTCGACTGCCAACGATCAGTTTTTGACCGCTAGGGGTTGTCGGGGCTGTCGACTACACCAAACATTCAGAGAGCAAAGCTCTCTGACAGTTGACCGAAAACAACAGAGAGCACTGAGTCAAACAATTGACCGGGCGATTGACCAAGCTCAGCGCCAAAACTATGTTATGGTAATTTTAAAAATCTTCTTGAACCCAATTTTAAATCACAATAAATCTCAATAAATTCTGCAAAAATAAGTTCATATAAATATATAGAAGTACAAATATGTGTGATTAAATATCAACACATATTGCTAACATGTGAACATATTTTTGAGATAAAAAATTCCAATCTTAAATAAAATCATATTTTTCAAAAACTAAACTTTTAAATAAAAATCTAATTTTTTTTCAAAAAGATATATAAATACAATAACAAACTATTGAAACTTAATTGAAGTCTAATGTGTATGGGTAAAATCCAACACATATATAAAATGATATAAACTTTGTATTTGAAAATATATTTTAATCTACATCATGAAAATAATTTTTGATAAATATACAACTTAAATTCATGCAACTCATCAAAGTAAGTTTCTTAAACACAATAGAAGCACCAATGTGTATGGATGAAATCAAATACATATATAAATCAATGTAAACTTTTTTTAATTTAATATATTCATGAAAGCAAAAACGTGTTCTAGTTAAATTCGAAACGGGTTAAACCAAAAATCAAATCTTTTATACTTGAAAAATCAACATCAAACTTTTGTGGGTGTTAAGCACGAGCAACTAATCTATTCTATATAAATCTTCTAAACTTACAAAGTCTAGACATAAGTCTTCTTTTAGATTTTCTTCTCCAAGTAGACTTGATTCAAACATGATTTCTTCGAGTTAGATTCCTTGAATGCTTGATATGATTTTTATGCTTGAGCTCTTTAATCAACACGTGCTAGCTTCAAAACTCGACTTTGAGTTTTTTTTTTTTTAAACTAAACACCAACTAAGATCTTGATTGAATATCTATAACCTAATAAGCACAAGATCATTAGTACTATAACACGTGAGTTAATCATCTTCAAAACTAAAGTGATAGGCCCTTGGCCAACTATCTTCTCCTTTTTGATAATGACAAAACTTATGGAGTTATATATATGCATGAATTAAAGACAAGCTTTGTAAAAGCTTTCCCTTAACTCATGCATAGCATAAAATATATAAATATTCAATGTAAGCTCATAGATATCAAACAAATCTTGAATATAAAACACATATAAAACATATATATACAAAAACATAAACAACATAAACATAAATAACATGCATATATAAACTCTAAATTTCTCTCCCCCCTTTTGTCAGTTCATCAATAAAGGGGTAAAGAAAATATGATAAATGTATACGTGATATAAATCTATGAAGAGAAAAGATGTTAACTCTCATGCATACATGCATTACATATAGAAGTGATGACTAAATCCTAACCCCCATAAGCATAATATATAATATATAGATAGAGATGTTAAGCTCTCCTGTACACATGTACGATATAGAGAAGAGAGGTCAATCTCTTTTTTAAACAAGACATTCATCATAAATTTACATATAGAGGAGACATTAAGTTAACTCTCCTTGCTTATAAGCAATACAAATCCATTAAAATTTTTGATAAATCAAATTAAAATAACATAGATACATCAATTGAGTGTACGAATACCAAAGAGAATCAATTGAAAATCATGCAAAGGATGTTAATTGAAAATGTAGCATGATATCAAAAAAATATCAATTGAAATCAAATGGATAAACATAGATATCAATTAGCAAATCAACTTGGAATGTGGATACTAATGTAATAATTAATACCAGTTGAAAATATGAACATTAACTAAAAGAAAATAATTTTTCTCAAAAAGTAGGGAATGAAGATTCCAATTAAAACTAAAATCAAGAAATGTCTCGCCCTTTTTGGAACAACTACAAAAATTAATGCATAAGTTTTAAAAATTATGATATCAATTGAAATTAATCTCGATTTATGATACCAATTTGAAATGAACACGAGCTTAGCATGAAACACATGGTGTTATAAATGTTAGACTTATTTTGTTTTAAAGTCTAATTTTCTAATTAAGTCAATGGATATTTGCACCTGCCAACTTAACGTATGTTGTTTGACCCAATAAAGAATTGATCAAACCTAAATGGTTTGAGTCTAGACATGTTTTCAATTACACTTAGCCATGAGTGTATTTAAATTAAAACGTGGGACTCATCTACACGTGTGAAACTCGTGTTATAAATCAAGGGTCTAGATCTATGATGAGTTGAACTAGGATTCCTTGATGCTATATATATATATATATATATATATATATATATATATATATATATATATATATATATATATATATATATATATATATATATATATATATATATATATAATATATATATATATATATATATATATATATATATATATATATATATATAGAAAAATGTATATCAGCCTGCAGCTGAGAGAACTCTATCAGCCTGCGGTGACGTGGCTCAATTTTGTCACCCCACTAACTTGCGGCCCGCTTATAGGAAGAAGTTAAATTACCAAATACCTCTTATGAAAAGCTACGTTGTCAGACTTAGGTTATTGTTTATTATTATTTTTCTCCTTTTTTTTGCCGCTCTTTATAGGATTTAGGTTATTGTTTATAATTATTTTTCCCCCTATTTCCTTACCTCTCTTTGTCAGATCTAGATTCTCCTTTTCAGCCTGCGATAAACTTTTTTCTGAAAATATTAAATCTTTTCAGATCAATTTTTTCTCCAAAATATTTAATGTCGACGTCTGAGCAGTCTACTGGCGATCTAAATATGGAAGATATTGCATCTGGTTCTACTTTCTCTCAGAATATTGAAAATCTTGAAGGGTTGACATCTTTGCATTCCGATCAATAGGTTTAATTGTTTCAATTTTTTAAAAACAATTTCTTAAATATTGAATTTTTCTCTTTAGTCTATGTGGGACTGCGACCTATAACACATTTTTTAAAGTTTCAGAAATGCGACCGTTTTAATATTCTGTCGCAATCTTATTTGAAAATAATCTCCGGCTGTGAATTTTTTTTTTTTGGTATGCGTCTTAGGTTGCAGTCTTTAGTAAGAAGTAATATAGATTTCTTCTCATACGGATAACTGCGACCTAATAAGTCGCAGTTATCCGTATGAGAAGAAATCTATATTACTTGTTACTAAAGACTGCGACCCAAGTCGCAGTCACAAAAAAAAAGATCTCACATACGAGATGAAATCTATATTACTCCTTATTAAAGACTACGACCTAAGTCGCAGTTATCCGTATGTGAAGAAATCTATATTACTCCTTACTAAAGACTGCGACTTAAGTCGCAGTTATCCATATGAGAAGAAATCTATATTACTTGTTACTAAAGACTGCGACCTAAGTCGCAGTCACAAAAAAAAAGATTTCACATACGAGATGAAATCTATATTACTCCTTATTAAAGACTGCGACCTAAGTCGCAGTTATCCGTATGTGAAGAAATCTATATTACTCCTTACTAAAGACTGCGACTTAAGTCGCAGTCGCAGTTATCCGTATGTGAAGAAATCTATATTACTCCTTACTAAAGACTGCGACTTAAGTCGCAGTCTTTAGTAAGGAGTAATATAGATTTCTTCACATACGGATAACTGCGACTTAGGTCGCAGTCTTTAATAAGGAGTAATATAGATTTTATCTCTTATGCGACGTTGGTCGCAGTTATATAACTTATATTTTAGACGTGTGATATATAAAAATATTTATATTCATGTAATTCGTGTAATTGTTTTTTTGTAGGATATGAATGCACATGGAGAAATGTCTGAAAGCTCAGATAAGTTTATAGGGAAACAGTTCCTGTCGGATATGAAAGCATACAATTTCTACAATTCTTTTGCAAGGAATAGAGGTTTTAGCGTGAGAAGAAAAGGTACAGATAAGTTATGGAAGCCTCCTTATGAGATTATTTACCGAAAATTTTGCTGCAACAAGGAAGGTGTGAAGAAGTTGTGTGACAAAAGATAAGAGGGGCTTACAGTGCATCGTCGAATTGACACTAGAGTAGCTTGTCCTGCTGAGATGCATGTCCGTCTTCGTTTTCTTTTTGACAGAAGATATTGGGTTATCACAAAATTTGTTGATACTCATTCACATGAATTGTCAAGCCCGAATAAGGTACATCACCATTACTCTCACCAGACTCATCGTTCAAAGATTAGCAGAAGCATTATGAGCAATCTGGTTGATGTGGGAATGCAGCCTTCAAATATTTCCCGCGTTGTGAATGCAATGAGCCAGGGAGCAGGCTGAGAAGAAGTGAGCCCGCAACAAGTTATTGATTTTACTCGTCAACGTAGAAATAACTGCGGCCATGAGTTTTATTGCTATTATCAAATATTTTCAAGAGAAAGCCGAGACCGATCTAAATTCTTCTTTTCAAGTGAAGTCGATAACGCGGGCACACTTAGAAGCATTTTTTGGGGGGATGGAAGAGCTATTTCCTCGTATCTGAGGTTCTGTGAAGTGATCGTTTTTGACACAACATACAGAACTAATCACTTGAGCTTGCCATTTGCTCCATTCACTGGAGTAAATCATCACTGGCAGTCAATTTTGTTCGGCTGTGCATTGCTTGCTGATGAGCAGAGGGATACGTTTGTTTGGCTATTCCAAAAATGGCTCAAGTGCATGCATGGAGTTGAACCGAAGCTGATACTGATCAGGATGCGCAGATAGTTGACGCCATTAAGATTATTTTCCCAACTTCTCGGCACCGTTACTTTTTCTGGCATGTGCGGAAACATATTGCCGAGCAACAAATCCCAATAACAAACAAATATGGAGAAGATATGGTCTCCGATTTCCATGCTTGGTACACCTCCCGTGATATAAGCACTTGTGAGGAACGATGGCGTCTGATGATGAAAAATATCATTTAGAAGAAGAAGAAGACAGTTGGTTGTTGAAGATGTACAGGCTTCGTGGACATTGGGTTAATGCATATCTCAAGGATGTTTTCTGTGCTGGAATGACAACCAGTCAGAGGTCCGAGAGTATTAATTCCTTCTTTGATGGTTTTGTTAATGCAAACACGAAACTAGTGGAATTTGTTCACCAATATGATAAAGCTGTTGCTGCCCGTCGTACATCTGAATCTCTTCAAGATTTTCGGGGTTTGAATTCTGTGCCCAATTGTACATTGAATCCATATGAGATACAGGTTTCGAAGTTGTATACACCGAAGATTTTTCAGTTGTTCCAAAAGGAATGGTCAGTTGTAATGACACTGTTTTCAGAAGAGGTGGAACATGACAAACCTGGATCAACATATTTGTTGGTAATTTTTCAGAATCAAAAGACAGCTGGGAAAAGGTCAGTTATGATAAGCGTGAGGAACTTCATGTTTCTTGTAGTTGCTCGTTATTTGAAACAGAGGGTATCCTATGTAGACATATTCTGTGTATTTTGTGGCCCAATCACGTTACACATATACCGGAATCATATATACTTCAGAGATGGAGGTTGGATGCTCGTGACAAAAACGTTGCAATTGAAAATGGCATGAAGCCTTTTCCCAGTCAAGGCACTCCACGGACGGCTAGATTGTGGACAATTCGTTCAAAATTTAATGCAATTCTTGACATGGTCGCTGATTCTGATATCCATCTTTTAAAGTTGGAGGCAGTTTTGGAAAGTTTTGCCCAAGAAACCACTAGAGAATACAGAGCCATGTTAGGAAATGATCATTCATCACAGCCTAAAACTACAGTTGGTTCCAGTAGATCCGTTGTCGTATTGCGAGATGGTGAAGAATTGAATATACGTGATCCAATTGGTCCCGTACCAACCAAGGGGAGGCCTAGAGCTGCATCCAGGCTTAAGTCTGGTTTTGAAGATTCTATATATCAGAAGGAAGTTAAGCATCGAAGATATGGTAACTGCCAAGAGCTGGGCCATTACAGGACTGGTTGTCCGTTACTGGTATTACATTAAACCTGTTAATCATTTTTTTTATAATGATGTATCTTTAAAATTCTTACTATTTCCTTTTTAATGGCAGAAGACGTAGGTTTGGGTTGCCTCCATCTTGAAGGAATAAAGACTTCAATTTTTCATGAAGTGCGACAAAGGTCGCACAGTGTAGAGAGATTCATGTCGCAGTCTGCCACTGGCTTGTCATTATAATCAGATTTATTATCATTCTTTAATTTCTACTGTATTATTTTTGTAAATAGTTGTACTTTAAAGTTTTACTGCTACAAAATTATCCTATATAGTTTAATTTGTGTATATAATGTAGACAGAGACTTTGGTCGCAGTGTAAATGGTTAATTGCGACCAAGGTCGCAGTGTTATTGATAAAGAGGGCCAGCAACTGCAATCTCGGGTCGCAGTACATGGACTGCGATTTAGGTCGCAGTACGTTTGGTAGGTGTTTCCTTTATATTAACATGCATAGCGACCAAGGTCGCAGTGTTGTTGATTAAGACTGCCTCCAGCAACTGCGACCAAGGTCGCAGTGTTGTTGATTAAGACTGCGGCCAGCAACTGCGACAAAGTCGCAAACTTCATTTTAAAATTTTATTCGGATGAAATAATGTAATTATTAACTACGACCTTGGTCGCAGTATATTCTTTATGCCTAAACATCAATAAAGACTATTAGTAGAATATTTAAAATGAAGGTTTGTAACAATTACATTTCAACCAAGCCATAGTAGTAAAAACTGTAATTCACACAATTAACCTTAAAAAACAGAGTTATATATATTTAAAAAAAACAAAATACAAATTTTAAACTTCTAATCCTCATCATCACCATCATAATCAGATTCGTCGTCAAGAGTATGACCGATTTCGTCTTCCGTATCGCTTTCCGTCCCTTCCACCTCTTCAGCGACAATCTCCTCTTCGCTTTCTTCCTCTTCATGTATGTATTTTGGTTTATCAATGAACTCCCAGAACGGGTTGTCTGTATCAAGCTCATCCTCTGACCCGTAGCGAGGCATCGCTTCAGAACTATACATCCAATCATCATTAAATGATTGGCTTCTTTCCGGTGAAGACGGTGGAGAAGACATTTTTGAATCTATTTCCGAACAGTGAGAGTAACGAGTTTCAGCAAAGACAATTTAGTATGTCTATAATCCTGTCTTGATGACCCTTTATATATTTTTAATCCCAGAATTCCAAAAGGTTTAATCTGTCGAACCATGCGAATATCTCCCAAATTTATTTTCTACCTTTTCCCAAAAATTGTATACTTTCTAGGTGACTATTCAGTTATCCAAAACAGTTTAAAAGTTAATACACTCTCACATTAAATTACTTTGAACTCCAAAACAGTTCATTATTGCGACCATAGTCGCATTGAGAACTGATAAATGATTAAGTAACTGCGACCATGATCGCTGTCTCGATTAAAGTATCGCCGTATAAAGAAAGGCTGTAACTCAAATAGGTCATTACTGCGACTTTGGTCGCAATACAATTACTGAACGCATGTTTGTTTCTAACATCAGTACGCAATAGTAAAATCCAAGGTGTAACAAATGTAAATTGGAAATAATCAATGGAACTTATAATAAATAAATGTATATAAATGTTTATAAATTAAATCAATAAAACAAAAAAATATTCAACGAATTGCAATTATTTTTACGTTTATAAAATAAAAAATTGTGCTATATCAATAAATTGTCAGCTGTTAGTCTTCAAATACTGTCATTCGTATCATTTCTGTTTCTTCATCCCAACTCTTCTCTCTATCTGCAAGTATCATGTATGCAAGCTCACTTCTTAGTCTTTGTACACAGCATCCGTAACAGTATCAACAGCTGCTGGACTACCAAACACTATGCTTTTCATGTACTTGCATACATATACAGCGCAATCAACACTGAAATTTGCACAGAGTAATCATTAAATGAAATTAGATTTTTGTAATAAAAAATGTAAAAAATATGAAAGGTAAGGAGATGTCAAAAATTTATATACATGTTTGCTTGTTGGGGGCATCTTGTGTATTTTATATTAGTTTTTCTCATTAATTTATTGAAATTAATCTCAAAAATCTGTAATAATCTTTCTTTCTGCAATGTCAATAAGAAAAAATTAGTATTAATCAAATTAAATGCAAGTTTCCAGTAATCGAAATATTAAATTTCAACTCACCATTATTCTTGCATCTTTTTGGTAAATCTTTAATATACTAGTTTTTTCAGCTGGAACCAAAGAGTTGTAAAAAATCCACTCTTCTGTATGGCAATCAAATACCAAAAAGGTCCAGTGAAATCCGGGATTGTTGGCACTATGTTTGTGATTGATCGGGAGGAACATGTATTGCACATCAGCTGTCCAGTTTTTCAACAGCTGCTGCTTGATGAAATGATCTTCCAGATATTCACTTTTATATACAACACTGTGCTGCGGACAAGAAAATAAAATAAAATACAAAATGAATTTAAATATAAGAAAAATTAATGAAAATAAGAAGTCATTACGTCAAGACAACAGACTGCGATCAATGTCGCAACGTTTCTTAATTAACACATATTTATAGTAATTAATATAGCGACCAAGGTCGCAGTGTTGTTATTGATAAAGAGGGCCAGCAACAGCAATCCAGGGTCGCAATACATGGACTGCGACTTAGGTCGCAGTACGTTTGGTAGGTGCTTCCTTTATATTAACACGCATAGCGACCAAGGTCGCAGTGTTTGTTGTTGATTAAGACTGCCGCCAGGAACAGCGACCAAGGTCGCAATGTTGTTGATTAAGACTGCGGCCAGCAACTGCGACAAAAGTCGCAAACTTCATTTTAAAATTAAATTCGGGTGAAATAATTTAATTATTAACTGCGATCTTGGACGCAGTATATTCTTTATGCCTAAACATCAATAAAGACTATTAGTAGAATATTTAACGTTCAAAGATTTATTTCACCAAATGAATTAGGAAATTGATATTACAGTAAACCGTAAAGGAGAAAATAGATGTTTACCCATGCTTCGCTCCGAAAGAATATGCTTTTTAATCCTTTTCCTTTCTCTAGATGCTGCATGTAGAAATGATTTATATTTGCATCTAAGTCTCTACTGAACATCAGGTCCTCAATGTCATTCCTTGTAATCATGATTCCGTTGTCGGTATCCTGATACGCAGTAGAACTGCAAGATATTCAAAACAAAGTTAGTAATTAAATTGTTCTTATATAAAGGTATAACAGTTTTTGATATGAATTATAATAAAATAATTAACTTACTCAGAGAAGGACTTGTCGAAGAAATTTTTTATAAGAGATTGTTGATGGGGCTGCAGAATTCTGTATGCTGTGGTTTCGGTCAATTCTCTCGATTTTGGCTCAGTGGAGGAAATCTCTTTGTCGCCGAAACCAGCGGCAGAACTCAGAGCCGCAGGCTGTGGAAGAGGATGTTCATTTATTTTCTTCTTCTGTTTGGATAAACGAAGTCGGAGTCATCGCGATCTCTTTCAGCGCGTTTGCGTTCTTTGACTCCCCTTTCTATCGTTCCTTTAGAGTATTCCAAAACTGTTTCTTTTAAGGATTGCTTCTGAGGCGGAGTATGTTCTTGATTTTTTTCTTCAGAAGCTCTATCTCTTTGGGTTTCTTGAATCATTTGAGTTATATTCAAAGAAAAACTTGGGATATCTTCCCCAGAAATATTTACAATAGATTCAGAACCCATGATTTCATCCTCTTCTAATTTTTTCTTCTTCTCCTCTTCAGCCTGCTTTTTCATCTGCTCCGTCATTCTTTTGTGCTCCTTTTCGTCTTCTCCTTCCTTCTACTTTGCTCTTCTGTCATCCTCTCCTTCCACTCTTCCCCCCCATTCCTCTTTTTCTCCCGCCTCTTCTTTAACTCCTCCAACAACTTCCTCCTCTTCTCCTTTTCCTGCTCCCCCTCTTCTTTCCTTCTCTTTTCCTTCTTCTTCTTCTCCTTTTCGATTCTCCTCTTCTTCTGACTCTCCTCTTCCCTCTTCCTCTCCTCGTCTATCCTTCTCTTCTCATTCTCCTCCCCTTCCCTCTTCCTCCTCTTCCCCCTCCTCTCCTCCTTTTCCTGCTCCTCCTTTTCCCTCCTCTTCTTCTCCTTCTCCTCTTCTTCCCTCATTCTCCTTTCATTCTCCTCCTCTTCCCTTCTTCTCTTCTCCTTCTCCTCCACTCCTCTCCTCCTTTCCTCCTTTTCCTTCTCTTCTTCCAATCTTCTCCTCTTATGTTCCTCCTTTTCCCTCTTATTCTCCTTCTCCTTCTCCGCAGCAGCGGCTGCTCTCAGCACCTCTTCTTCTTCTTCGTTTTTACTTTTTTAATTTCCTCTGCTGCCTTTTTAGTTTTTTCTTCTCTCTTTTTTCTCTTCTTTTAATTTTTAATTCAGCCTTGAGTCTGCTCTCAGTCTCCATTTTTTCAATTTTTCTTTCAAGTGCTGATTTTGAGACCTCAACTCTTTTATTTCTTCAGCTTGATCATCCCGTGGTGATGGCAAATAACCTGTAAAAGATGGTTCTTGCTCACTCGTTTCAGTTGCTTCTGGCTCATTTTCCGCCGGGATGTCAGCTTGATTATATGTATGTCCTTCTTCTTCTTCTTCTTCATCTTCATCGTTTTCTTCTTCTTCTTCATCTTCATCTTCTGCTTCTTCTTCCTCCTCCTCTTCCCCTTCAACAGGAAGGCCAACCATGTTTTTTTCATCATTAGAGACGTTGGCCATTCGACTCAAAATCTGGAAACAAACATAAAAAGGTAAGTTAAAACCAAAACAATGAAATAATTATACTGCGACCATGGTCGCAGTTAATTTATTAAATATTTATGATAATAATGCGACCATGGTCGCAGTATGTTTATCCTGCACAAATTTATATGCCCAGACATGCAGGTCAACACTGCGACCATGGTCGCATTTCATGTAAAAGGTATTTTCAGAGAATGCGACCATGGTCGCAAATTTTTTTCAGACACAAAATGAACTGCGAAACGTGCAGCTCAATACTGCGACTATGGTCGCATTTTATTTGTACTGCACATAAAAAGAAGTTTAACTTACAATATTCCTGTCAATCTCATTTATATCAACTTCAAGCAGAGATCTGCTAATATTTTAGAGGTCCCATCTTACTGCGCGCGGGGTTTTGTCCTCCAAACCAGACCTCGGCTCAAAAATAGGAGCCCTCTCACATAGCCAATACTGCAAAAATGGAAAATTAAATTAGTTTACACAAATATTCACAAGATATCGGGAAATTTCATACAATGTTGGCCAAATTTGATATTCATACTTACAATAATTTGCACGGAGCATCCTTGCAGCTCGTACGTGGTGTGCCTGAAGATGTCCATTGACTCAATCAGGAATTGCCAAACAGCTTTAGCCAGCATATTGTCCTCATCAGCTGCATATTGGCAATCTGTTCCACAATATACCACGGCATCGTGCATTTACTGCCAGAGAAGAAAAGAGTGGCCGACATGTATAGGATGATTATTGTGGTAAAGTCTTGAGCTGCAAGTCTTTGTATGTCTCTTATAATTTCATTTAAAGTCACTTGCTGCTCAAGCTGTTCATCCTGTGTCACATCTAATTCACCCCTCCTTTTCTTGACCAGAAGATCATTCAAAGCCTCTTCAATAGATACTTTTGTGATCTTCTTTATATTGGGAAATAATGTTTTATAACCCCTCTGTCTTTCATCGTACATGTCTTATTCATAACAAAATCTGCCCCATGATAGGTAGACCAAAAGTGAGGGCAACATCCTCCACTGTTAACTCAATTTGTTTGCCCCCAATTCTAAAAGTCCTTGTATCCCTATCATACTGGTCTAAAATCCTCAGTACCGCAACATTTGATTTTAGAGCCTTTTCACCCCCAAATTCCTCATTGTAGAAGGCCATGAAGATTGGGTCAAATGGGGTATTCTTGATCGCCTCTACGAAATCTGCCTGAATGTACTTTTTAAATTTCTTGATGAACTCGTACATAGGTTTTAGGCTTGATCTCAGAGGACGAACCTTCATCTGTTATTTACCTATAGATGTAGAAAAATAAAAAAGTTTAGACCAATGATTATTTAAAAATTATAAGGGAGTAAAAGCATATTATTTTTAATAAACTGCGAGCAAGGTCACAGTCATCTACAGTGCAAACATAATCTACTGCGACCCGGTCGACACTGCGACCAAGGTCGCCGTCATCTACAGTGCAAACATAGTCTACTGCGACCCGGATCGACACTGCGACCAAGGTCGCAGTCATCTACAGTGCAAACACAAACAATTGCGACCCTGGACGACACTGCGACCAAGGTCGCATAAGACTACAGTGCGAACATAAACTTTTACAGCGACTCTAGTCGACACTGCGACCAAGGTCGCAGTCATCTACAGTGCAAACATAAACAAATGCGACCAGGGTAGACACGGCGACGAAGGTCGCATAAGACTACAATGCAAAAATAAACAACTGCGACCCACGAATGATGAAACAAATGACGTTAAATACAGTGCGACCATGGTCGCAAAACACTACATAAATATTGAAACAACTGCGACCCCATGTCGTCAGTATGTAAAAAAAAAGAAAGTTTCATATACTGCGACCATCGTCGCATTCGTCTAAAAGGAAATGTCCAAAAAAAAAACATTCTGAGACGAACAAATCTGAAAATAAAATTTTAACAACTGCCACCGAGGTCGACATATAGTGTATGAAAAAATTTCCTTTAAAAAAATATTAGCAAGGTCGCATACATATAAATCACTTTTTCGAAAATACTGCGACAAAGTAAAAATAGAACGAAATGAAAAAACTTGAAAAAAATGGACCTTTATCGTTGTATTACAAATTTTTAAATTTAAAAATTTATTCGTCATCTAAAGTTTCAAAATCTCTTTCTTATTTGCGAACATGGTCCAAAGATTTTTAAAAAAATAAAAAAGACTTAAACGGAAATAAATCTGGAAAAAAATTAAAACAATTAAAATACACAAACCCTAAAATTTTTTGAAAAATATCGTTTTTCTATTACCTTTTTCGGCGGATGATTTCTTTGGCGCCATCTGTTGCAGATATATTTTTAAAAAAACGGATCAAATTTGTGAAATAAAAGAACAAGTTGGATCAGAATAATCGGTTGAAATTTTAGAGCTGAAATTTTTTTTGAAAGGCAACTTTTTTACATAAGGTAAAAAGATGTGACAGAGGGTATTTTCGGAAGATACATTGTTGAGGTGACTGACATTAAATTGAGCGGGATTTTTCATCTTTTTGTCCGCCAAAATTTATGACAGGTGTGTGGCTATGATGTTGCCACGTCCTGCCGGCTGAGAAACTCTCTCAGCCTGCCGGTTGAGGTACAGTAACCCCATATATATATATCATGAGTAGGGTTCCCTCTCCATTAACAATAATCATTTCTCTCTTAGAGGTCTCTCATCTTCTCTAAGGATAAAGAAGAAAACTTGGTGGCTGGAGAGAAGAATCCTCTCCTTCAACTATGGCGTCTTCGAGATCGTGTAACCTTCGGCATCCCTTTCATGATGGAATTAGGTATGCCTAAAATCCTCCTTCCCTTTGATCATGATAAAGAGGCTTATAGTTTATGTGTAGATCTTGTATGGAATAAAATTAGATCTAACAAATGGTATCAGAGCCTCCTCTTTATCAGATCACCGGGATATAAAGCAAAATCTTTTGATCTCGATTTATGAAAATTATGTATCTCTTTATTTAATTCAATAAAGATTATTTTTTGTGTCTCAAATAACTGAATTAAATTGTAGATGATAAATTGAATTAGGTATATATTTTTCAAAATTTTTCTGTGTTATTATATTTTAATTTTGTTTTTTGTTTAAAAAAACAGAAATTAAAAAAAAAACCCAGTATAGCAAGCGCCTGCATGAATGTAGACCCGCCTACATGCGTGGCGTGCCATGGTGACTATTAAAAAAAATATCACATGGCGTTGTCTGCATGCATGCATGCAGACGCATGCATTCAAGGCAACAAGTATTTTAAAAAAAAAAGTTTATTTGATTTTTAGTTTCTTAATTAAAGGGATTATGAGATTAGTTAGGAGTAGAAATTTAGAGACATAATTTTAATCTAATAAGGAAACTACTTCTAATTAATCTCATATAAAGTTTAAAATTAAATTGTTGAGATTATTTTGAGTTTTAGGGTTGAGATAGAATTCTAATCTATTAGGGAAATTTTGGGATAGAATTCTAATCAAATAAAGAAAATTAATCCCAATTAATTTCACATTAAAATTATTGGGTTTTATCCAGTTCATTAAACCCGACCCATTAAGAAAACCAATAATTTAACCATTGTGGGTCGGGTCTGATTCAGACCCGATAAGCACTGCAGACTCGTTTTGCCAATAGAAACTTCAATTAGCTGTTACGGGCTCATCCTACCTCTGTTTTGGGCATGTAAATAGCCATTTCGAAGCAATTGACGAGAAGTACAGTATTACAGGAATTATACATGATAAAATAGTAGTTAGTTAATATATAAACGGCACTGAAGTGTTTGTATATCATGGTAATATGTATTCTTACATGCTTCCGCTTTATCAACAATATTATATTGTTTATTTTGTCTAGCATGATGAATATGATGTTTACTACAATTGATAACACACAGATAAAATATATACATGTTCAAGTTAAAGAACTTATAAAAGAGCTTATTTCATTACGTATATAGTTCATGCGGAAATAGCCGGCCCAAAGTAAGACTATTGTTTGGCCGAATTATGTACGGATTCAGATACTTGATGTGGGTAATGCAAGTGGGAGAATCTTGGTGTGTGGTAATCGGCCCAAAGGAAGGTTGTCACACTATAGGTTCATATTGCATTACCCTCTTCAACTAGTCCGATGGCGGAACAAGAATCTGGATGCGTCGATTTGTGTGGCTCATGCGTGTGGCAATCGGCCCAAAGGAAGGTTGTCATTATGGCCGGGTCATTACATATATTATATGGTTAATATAGATTACTTAAATTTTAGGACCAATCCTATAAAGTGACGGTCGGCCCAAAAGAAGGTTGTTCTCTTACATAGGATCTAGACTTTAGGGTATCTATATTGGAACAGTACAGTGTTCGCATATAGAGACACGCTTGTTCTGAAAGTTTGACCGGCAGCTCTATCGGTTAAACTGGATGCATTTTCTGAAATTCATTTTTTTATGGCTATTACAGTAGAATTCTATTAAATGCAGTGTTTATGTTAAATTGATGAGAAATTGTATGCTTATGTATAACTATTTTTTTCTGTTATCAGTAAATGCATCTTCAATTTCTGCAAGTCTCAATGGCATTCCTGTGTTGAATGGTACAAACTTTGAGAAGTGGCGCGGCCACGTAAAAGATTGTTCTTAGATTCATGGACCTAGACTACACCTTAAGGACTAATAGACCCCTACTATCACTAACAAAAGTTCAGTTAAAGAAAAGGTCAATTATGATAAGTGGGAGAGGTCTTACAGGATGTGTCTAATGGTCATAAAACACACTATTTCTATAACTATTAGGGGTTCTATGCCTGATAAAGTCAGTGCTAAGAGTTTTTTCAGCTAAAGTAGCCAATCGGTTTATTAAATTGGATAAAGTTTTGACCAGCACGCATCATAGTAAGCTGATAAATATGTGCTGCAACACAAAAAAAATATAAGGGAGTACATTATAGAAATGTCCAATCTTGTTTCTAAACTAAAGGCATCGAAATTGAAACTCTCTGAAGAGATTCTAGTGCACTTCATTCTAATCTCTTTTCTTATAAAGTATAACCCTTTTTCAAGATTATTTATAATGCTCAAAAAAAAGTGGAGTCTCACTGAGCTCATTAATCACTGTGTCCGGAAAGAAAAGTGATTGAAATAAGAAAAGACTAAAAGTGCTCACTTAGCATCCAGGGTAAACTTCTAATAAGAAAAAGAAAAGTGAAACTAAATGGAGGAATATAAATACCACTACAGTAGTTGATCCTAAGTGGTAAAAGTGCAGGAAAAGTAGCCTAAGGTCATTGCAAGCTTCTTCTGCAAGAAAGTAAGCCACCTCAAGTAGGATGCATAAAGTATCAAAATGGCTATTTAGCGGGTATATCTCATATTTATGTTTGTTCTGATATTAATTTAGTTTTATTACCACTTCATAAATGGTGGATAGATAATTCACATAAGCGATTCAATGAGGAACTTTCAAACCCAAATAAGGCCCAGCCTAGTTGAGCGATACGTGTACATGGGTGATGGAAATAAAGTTGCAATTAAAGCTGTTAGAGTTTGTAGGCTTAAATTAGATTCTGGTTTTTTGTTTTAGATTTGGATGAGACTTTATATGTATTGTCCTTTTAGGCGGAATCATATTTCTATTTCATTTGATAGGCAGATCTGAAGGACTTGGGGCATCATCCCAAAAGACTAGCCTTTTAGGTGGAGTTGCCCAAATCCTTATATACCTAAGACCATCCCCACGTCTAGCCGATATAGGACTATTTGTTCGACCCAAATCCCAACAATCCCCCCTCGAACGAAGAGTCTCCCTGCAAGCCAACTATCTTCATACTGGAAGATCAAATGCTCCATCGAGATCTAACTCTTCACTGCGTGAGGCTACGACATGCCTTATGTGAAGCACTACAGTCGGTCACTCCTCTACACCGCGTGTTAGCGGTCACACTCATTGCAAAGGAGCACCACTGTCAAATTTCTCGAGAGCCCAACATTAGCTTCACAGGGGCCTATTGTGCCTTTTTGCGGCAGTGGGGTGGGCGACCCATTGCACCTTTGCGTCATTGGGGGATCTACATCGTCAAACATCACCCATACACACGATTAAGTGCCCGGTCGACCGCAGAAGGAGCCGGTCGACTCCCGGTCGACCGACTAACATGGCCTAACTCTCGGTTAGGCACGGTCGACCGGCACGGTCGACCGGGACTTGGGTCGGTCGACCGGCTGGTCGACCGACAGACGGATCTGGGCTGAATTCGGAAAGTGTTCTGAATTAGAAACAAGTACAATTTAAAATCCGATTGCTCTAGGGTTCCTTGGGTATAAATAGAGGGGCAGTGTCCTCTTCTATTGTAATGCTTGCAATTGTATTGATTATCGAATCAATCTCTCTTCTTTGCCCCGAGGACGTAGGCAAAATTGGCCGAACCTCGTTAAATCTTGTGTTTGGTTTTCTTCCATTGTTTTATTGTTCTTACTATTGGCAGTTCTTCTCTATTGCATCTGTGGCTTAAGGGTTTCTCAAAGTGTTTGTTGATCTGCGCACAACAAGTGGTAGTTTTACTGTCATTCTTGATAATGAAATGCTTACTCTACTTTTCAAATCTAAAGTTGTTGGTACTAGAATTCTAATTGATGGTTATATAAATTGAAACTTCATGCTTTATATACTAATCTCTATATGTGAATTGCCTAGGTACTAAGCGAACGTTTATTAAAGAAATATTTGGAAGTTTGGTACTAAACAGAGTTCAGGATGTCTTAGATTTGGCGTATATAGACATTTGTGGTCCATTCCTTACAGCTTATTGGAATGGTCATGAATATTTCATCTCTTTTACAGACAATTACTTTGTTATGGTTACCTATACTTGTTCTATAAGAAATCCTAAACACTAGACATGTTTAAAATCTATAAAGCTAAAGTTGAAAATCAACTAAATAGAAAGATTAAAGTCGTTAGATCTGATAGTTGTGGTGAGTACTACGACAGATACGATGCATTAGGTAGATGTCCAGAATCATTTGTCCATTTCTGAAAGAGTGTGACAATCTCGCTTAGTACACCTTGCTCGGGACACCTCGTCAAAATGGTGTTGCTGAAAGATGAAATCGCACATTAAAGGACATGATTAGAAGTTTGATAGCTCACAATACTCTACAAAAGTCATTATGGAGTGAAGTCTTAAAGACGGTTGTTACCTCCTTAATTGAGTACCTAGCAAAACAGTAACTAAAATCTTATATGAGTTATGGACTGGGAAATCTCTCAGTATTAAGCATTTACATGTTTGGGTTGTCCAGCCGAAACTCGGCCATATATACCATATGAGAAGAAGCTAGACTCAAGGACAGTTAGCTATTTATTCGTACGGTATTCTGAGAGGTATAAAGGCTTCAAGTTCTATTGTCCCTCTACTAAGAACATAAAGACGGATTGCTAAAATTTTTGTTGATATTTAGAACAGTGGGAATCAAGTACATAAGGATTTCATATTTAAGGAAGAACATATTGTTATACCCATGATAATTGTTCCAAATAATAAAGTAGTTGTTCCACTTCAAGATGAAATTACAGTTGCATCCTTACAAAGTACATATACAGTTCATCCTGAAGTAGATCATACTTATGAGGTGGAACCTGAAAATTCTCAACCAGAAGTGCCTAGGAGATCAACTAGGGAGAGGAGATCAGTCATTGCAAATGACTATATAGTTTATATTCAAGAGCATGAGTTTGACATAAAGTTAGAGGATGACCCCACATCCTTAAATGAGGCCAAACTCAACATTCACTCTACTTAGTGGTCAAATGCCATGAAAGATGAGTTAAAATTCATGAAGGACAATGATGTTTGGAATTTAGTAGAGTTGCCTAAAGAAAAGAAACAGATTGGTTGAAAATGAGTATTCAAAACCAAGCGGGATTTGAAAGGTAATGTCGAAATGTATAATTCACATCTTATCACAAAAGGATTCACTCAAAGAGAGGGCACTGACTATAAGGAGACTTTCTCTCCGATTTTCATAAAGCATTCTTTTAGGATTATTATGGCACTAGTGGCTCACTTTGACCTGGAGTTATATCAAATGGATATTAAGATTGCCTTTCTTAATGGTAGCATTAAGGAAGAAATCTGTATGATGCAACCAAAAAGTTTTAAAGTGAAAGTTTCATAATATTTGGTTTGCAAATAAAGAAATCCATTTATGGTCTAAATCAAGCATCCTATCAATGGTATTTGAAATCTGATCATGTAATATCCGATTTTGGTCTTAAAGAGATTGTATATGATCAATGCATTTACCATAAATTTAAAGAGAGTAGACTTATATTTCTTGTGCTATATGTGGATGACAATCTACTAGTAAGTAATGATATGATTTTTTTACTTGAGACCAAGAATTTTCTCTCAAAGAATTTTGAGATGAAAGATCTTGAAGACGCTTCTTTTGTGAGAGATATTCAGATTCAACGTGACAGCACACATGGAATATTAGATTTATCACAAAAGGTCTATATCGATAAGGTGCTAGATAGATATGACAAGAAGAATTGCTCTAGGGGAGATAGTTGAGTTTACTTTAATGTCTCAAGAACGACCTACAGAAAGAGTAAATGAAAGGCATTTCATATGCATCGGCGGTTGAAAGTCTTTGTATCCATCCAGACATAGCATATATCATTGAGAAACTTGACAGATCCTTAATCAATCTGGGATTGATCACTAGAAGATTACCAAGAAGGTAATGTGATATTTACAGAAGACTACATGAAATCTGATCAGTTGCAGCTGATCGGATACACAGATTCAAATTATGCTAGATGTATCGACAATAGGAAGTCCACTTCATATTACATTTTTCTTATTGTAGGAAGATGGTGGATTTAGTCGAGAGGCCAATACAACTGCACTGTGATAATAAGAACTATAGAGCTCTACTACAATAGTGACAAGAGTTTAGTAAAGTCGAAGCATATCGACATCAAGTTTCTTGTCATTAATGATAAAGTTCGGATATTTTGTCTGTTGATAGTGATAGCATTATTATAGATCTACTCATTAAAGGACTTCCACCTAAAGTTTTCTTAGAGTATATTGCTCATATGGGAATGGCTAGTCATGTGATATCCTGATTTAGTGGGAGTGGATAATTTTATGTAACAGACATTATTTCTAAGTGCTCTTTATGTATATTTGTTAATTCCGATAATAAAGTTATAATTGCTTTTCCTAAAGTCTATTTTACGCATTTGAGTTTGTTGAATTAGTAGTAAGACTCATTGGAATCATAAAGTGAAAACCAGTTGGAATTGTACCTTATTTGATCAGAGGACATTTTCATACCACACGTCCACATTTGATCTATGTCGTTAAGGGTTCTGAAACTTGTGATGTGGAAGGTCCTATCTCGATTATACAGAAGGTAATGACTGCCATGTTCGGTGGTAGGGCGCTTAATGGACCAGATTGTTTTGAAACGTGATTTGTTGGCGGTTAAAGTTTTGGCGTCATAAAGTTATGCATAATATTTATTCAGTATGACTTGCTTAGCCCAAGTGGGAGATTGTTAGACTTATTTTGTTTTAAAGTCTAATTTATTTTGGGCCTAATCAAGTCAATTAGATATTTGCACCCGCCAACTTAACTTATGTTGTTTGACCCAATAAAGAATTGATCAAACCTAAATGGTTTGGGTCTAGACACATTTTCAATTATATTTAGCCATGAGTGTTTTTAAATTAAAATGTGGGACTCATCTACAAGTGTGAAACTCGTGTTCTAAATCAAGGGCCTAGATTTATGATAAGTTAAACTAGGGTTCCTTGATGTTATATATATATTTTATATATGTATCATGAGTAGGGTTCCCTCTCCACGAACAATAACCATCTCTCTCTTGTAGGCCTCTCATCTCCTCTAAGGATAAAGAAGAAAACTTCGTGGTTGGATAGAATAATCCTTTCCCTCAACTTCGGCGTCCTTGAGATCGTGTAATTTTCGGCATCCCTTTCGTGATGGAATCAGGTATGTGTAAAACCCTCCTTCCCTTTGATCAAGATAAAGAGGCTTACAGTATATGTGTAGATCTTGTATGGAATAAAATTAGATCTAACAATAAAAATATATAAAACATTGTTAAACATACACAATCAATCATATATATGTACGTATACCAATTGAAATATCATTCACAATTTAGAGCATATATATATATATATATATATATATATATATATATATATATATATATATATATATATATATATATATATATATATATAAGAATGAGTATACAAAAATAAAATATCATATGAATCATGTATATAACTCATTGAAATCACAAACTATATGCACATATCAAAAAAATAGTCATTTAAGCATACAAGATATGATCACCCAATCAACCTCCCACTAAGAGTAGATTTTTTCAAAAATAATATTTTGAAAATAGTTGATTATAAATTGAAAACATTACCATGTGAGGACTTAAAATAAATAGTTTTGGAAAATTAGTTAAAAAAATTCAATCATAAGTCATATCATATATAACTCATTAAACATGATACATACATAAGAATTATTGTCAAAATATATATAACATGAACAAGCTCCTGAATGAAATGCAAGGAACAAAGTCCATTAGCAATTACTTACATGAGTAAATATAAGTTGAGCGCACAAGATTCATGTAAATAGTATTTTTATGAAAGTAAAACAATTTTGTACAAAAACAAACTCATTGAAATTTTTTTTTCAAACTTTCACAAAAAAAATGATTTGTTAAAACATGAAATCACAAATTAAGAAAATTCTGTTTCACCAAAAGATATTAAGATTTGTGGATACAATAAACTCAAATTATCAAAACATACCCACCAATATAATATTCAATAAGTATATGAAGATGTAAGATAAACTTTAAGATATTAAGATGTAAGATAAACTTCAAGATACATGTAAACTTTATCAAAACTAAAACACACAAACACACACACACATTCAAACATAAATTGAGTGCAAAATAGAGTATATGACATAAAAATCGAGTGTCTCAAGGATATAACATGTATATCACATAGTTTTAACAAGATTTATAAATACATAAAGCAAAACCAATAAAAAAAAAAAATCAAGTGTGTATCTATAGAAATTTATTCAAAACTATATCAAAAAAATGCATTTTAAAGAATTACATTTACAAAATACAAGAATCATCTAAACTAGGATATACACAAATAACTAAACAATAATTGAGTACATAAAAGATATGAATTGATTTTAGTACAAAATCAAGAGTGTATCTTAAAAGCTATATAAGTGTATCACAAGGTTTAACAAAAATTACAATTAAAATATGAAACATGTAAATCATGATATGATAAAAAATCATCAATTTAAGCATACAAAAATATAATATGAAGGATAGACATAGTTACTAATACTCAAAAACTAATCTCCACTTCTCTAAAAGCAAGGTGGTCATTTCACATAAACTCTTTGATAGTAATGTATCCATTGATTTATCCAACAATTTCAATTGCATCCACCATCAAGGCACCAAATCTTCTCACATCTTGTGAGAGCCCACACTGTTAGGATTTTATCTTTTTCAAAAGGAGATGATGGTCCAAGAAAATTCAATTGAGTTGGAGAAGAAGATGGCTTGAAGCAGAAGAAGCAAATCAAGGTGAAGTAGTTTCTTTTTCAAGCGATTGCGAGTTTTCTCATTCTGATAGGATACGAGTTGGATTAAATTCCTATTCAATGAAGGTTTATTTCTAAAGATTAAAGAGTCTAAAATCCTTCTAGATCAAGAAGATCAATTCCTAAAAGGATTGATCAGATTTTTCAACCATCCAAAGGCCAAGATCATCTCATAGTCCAAATAGGAGTTGTATTGTAAAATTTTATAAATAAAGTTGTAACCAAGCATTGTAATTGCCTCAACCAAGCTGATCTCAAGGAAAAGAAAGATGGAGAACGCCAAGGAGATCAGAAGAAAGCCAAGGAAAGAGAGGAGCAAGGTGAATGTGCATAGAGATAAGGTTAGATCCTCTATATCTAGATTAAGAAGGAAGGTAAATACTCGTGTTGCATCAAGAGGAAGGTAAGATCTCTTTGTACCAAGTTATTAATAAAATTCTCTCAAGTTCCCTCCCCATAGACGTATGCCAAGTTTGGGCCGAACCACGTTAAATTCTCGTGTGCTTTCTTTTTACTCTTTTGTCTAGGTATTGCTAGTATGCTTTACAAATCTTTTGCGAGTACTGATCATATTGCCAAGTTTCGCAAAAGTCGATTCTGGGAGTAACAATTGGTATCATAGAATATCAATTTTCATTACAAAAATTGGTATCAGAGCTAAAGGAGGGCGATATGTCAAAGATAGAAAGTTCTATGACAAAGTTCGAGGTCGACAAGTTCAATGGCAAAGGAAACTTCAACTTATGGCAAAAGAAGGTGAAGGTGTTGCTGGTATAATAGGGTCTTCACAAGACCTTACAGGGTGAGTCAGTAAAACCTGCAAGTACGTCAAATAAGGATCGGGAGGAGATGGATCTAAATACGGTAAGCACGATTCAACTATGTCTCGCAGACCAGATGATGTACAACGTGATGGATGAAGAAACAGCTACATGATTATGGTTAGAGATGTTGTATATGATAAAAAGCCTTTCCAGTAATCTATATCTTAATAAACAACTATATAGGCTATGCATGAACGATGAGACAACGATGTTGGATCATCTAAACTTCTTCAATAAGGTCATCAGTGAGCTCTGACATTTGATGTCAAGATCGATGAGGAGGACAATGCGTTGATACTTTTCAGTTCGCTTTCAGAGTTATATGATTACATCGTCACTATCATGCTCTACGGCAAGAAAACTCTCATCTTGGAGGAGGTCATGTCAACTCTTTTATCTAATGAGATTAGAAAAAGGTCAAATCAAGAGGAGCAGAAATGATTGGGTTTGGTAGTCACGGGAAGGAAAGAAAGATCCGGGCTCGTCAAAGGCATATCATTTTTGTCACAGGGAAGGTTATTGGAAGAATGACTGCACCTAGAAGGATTTTCACTATTTCTACTTAGAAACTCCATGAAGGAAATAAACTCCAATCATCTACACAAGAGGAAGCACAAAGCAAATGCACAAAGCAATCACCTCTACACAAGAGGGATGATACAAATCCAATACTCTTCTACACAAGAGGAGGGCACAAAGTCACTTGCACAAAGCAAAGAAAAAAGAGTTTACAATCTTTGGTAACTAAAAAGATCACAAACAAAAAAATCACACAATATAAGATCCTTGATTTGTAATGATAGCGCAAACTAGTGAGAAAACAAAGATTTGAAAATGAATCTCTTTAAAACACAACTGGGAAAAACTTCTTTGATGATATAGAAGCTAGAAGAACAAAACTTGTATTTCCCAAAACTTAGTTTTCTTTTGATTTTCTAAAACTTTGAGATACTTGAAAAGATATGGATTTGAAGCTCAAAACTTGTAGAAAACTCTTCAGAAAATAAGTAGAAAGGTAAGATAGAAAAATTCTTTTAAATATTATGTAAAACCCTAATAAAACCCTATTTATGGACTCATACTAAAAGTATCCACTGGGGTCAAATCTCAGGCGAGAGAGCCCTGTCGGTCGACCGAGTGATTGACCGCCAACGTTCAGATTTTTAACCATTGGGGGTTACTAATCGACGGTCGATCGATCGCACCAAACATCAAGAAAGCAAAGCTTTCCGGTCAACCGAAAATAACAGAGAGCACTGAGTCTTCGAACAGTCTACCGAGCGGTCGAGCGACATGCACAGCCATTTGGCATGTGCACATCCGGTCGACCGACGGTTAACTGGGCTCAGCCCCTAAACTATATTATGGTATTTTTAAATATCTTTTTGAATCCAATTAAATCTCAATAAATTCTACAAAAATAAGTTCATTAAATATATAAACGTACAAATATGTGTGATCAAAAATTAATACATATTGCAAACATATGAACTTCTTTTTGAGATAAAAAATTTCAATTTTAAACAAAACCGTATTATTCAAAACTAAACTTTCAAATGAAAATCTAGTTTTTTTTTTTCAAAAGCTTGTATAAAAACAAAAATAAACTATTGAAACTTAATTGAAGTCTAATGTGTATGTGTAGAATCCAATACACATATAAAATGATACAAACTAGTTTTTGACAATATATTTCTATATACATCATAAAAATATTTTTGACAAACACAACTTATACTCATGAGTTCAACTCATAAATGTAAGTTTGTTAAACACCATAAAGCGCCAATGTGTATGGATGAAATCTAATTACATATAAACCAATGTAAACTTGTTTTTAATGAAATCTATTCATGAAATCAAAAATGTGTTCTAATTAAATTCGAAATGTGTTAAACCGAAGACCAAATCTTTTGTACTTGAAAACCAATATCAAACTTTTGTGTTTAAGCTTGAGCAATCAAAATTAATCTATTCTATACAAATCTTCTAAACTTACAAACTCTAGTTACAAGTCTTCTTGTAGATCTTCTTTTCAAAGTGGACTTGATCCAAATTGATTCCTTCGAGCTAGGCTGCTTCTTGAGTTCTTAATATGATTTTTATGCTTGACCTCTTGAATCAATACTTGCTAGTTTCAAAACTTGACTTCGAGTCTTTTGTAATATAACTTAATAAACACATGATCATTAGTAATATAAGTAGATGAGTAAATCATCATTAAAAATAGAGTGATAGGCTTTTGGACCAATAGAGATTGCATGCATGGAATTTCGTAACTATCCACCTTGAGCGCATGGTCGTTACACGTCTTCAACGTTGTAGAGAAAAAGTCGCATAATTACAGGCAGAGATCTCGGCTGTTGTTACTTAGAGCCTTCGGGTGAAGTAGTGGATATGGACTGCTGGTGACTCCAGAGGGTGATGCCTCCTGAACGGGGGTTTACTCCGGGACTGGTCTGGGTGGAGGAGCTTTGGAGGTTGATTTGAGTTCGGGTTAAAGTGACTCTGAGAACTGTGAATGTTCTAGGGAGGATCCAATCTAACAGGGTCAGTTAATTGTTGTAGAACTTCAAAAGGAGACTTGTTGCTTGAGCACGTGTCAGCATCTCGCTGAGGATTAATTTTTAACCACTACAGTAATGTTTTACATTTTTAGAAGTTTGTAGTATTTTTCTCAAAATGGTTGAAAATACATGGTATTTTAGGAGGCGGTGTTGGTTCGGGATTCTTGAGTTGAACTGGTCAATTGCTAAGATTTCAAGAATTAGTGTTATTTGTTTGACACTGAAATTTGGATTTTGAATTTAGTCTTATTGGTATGGGACTGTGATGTGAATTTTTGAAAACTAGTGTTATTGATTTTGGGATTGGATTTTGATTTCAAGATCTAGTGTTACTGATTACTAGAATGGGGATTTTGACTGAATTTTTGAAATTCTACATTTTAATCTAAGTATGACATTTGAACCAATTTAACCATCAAAAAAATCTATGTGAAAACTTGTAAACTTTTCATTTGGACTTGAATTTCTCCATGTTCTTTCTCTCCCCCCTATTAATCCCATCCCAATTATTATTGAAGTTAATAATAGCTACTGACAAATAATATTTTAACCATTAATCATAAAATATATTCAATTAATAACAATTATTATTAAGTTAATATTTGTTACTAACAAATATTAACTAAATAGTAATTATTTTTTACATAATCATTTAATATTGACTTATTTTATTATTCATTATGTAATGTTTATAGTAATCTCGTGATAAATATAATTAATTAGTAAAAAAGTTAGCAATAATGTTAACTAAATATAATTAATTTTTAGATAATCATTTAATATTGACTTATTTAATTATTCATTATGAAATGTTTATAGTAATCTTGTGATAAATCTAATTAATTAGTAAAAATTTTAGCAATAATATTAACTCAATTTCAGCCTACTTACAATAATATGATTAGATTTTAATACGATCAAATAATGAATAATATCATATCATAAAACTCCTATAAAATTGCCCTAATTATCCCTCTAAATTGTTCAACTAAAACTCCTAGTTCAAGTACTAGTAAACCCAACTAAAAGGTTATGTGCTAGTACAAGTCTTAATAAATTCAATAAAAAATACAACGCCTAGTCCGAGGCCAAAAAAGAAGTTCAGGGCCTGGTCTGAGGCCTGCTCCAGTCTCGGTTCCAGTGCCAATCCGTGTTCGACCCGAAAATTCCAACCTAGTAAATTTTAGCCAACAATGGGAATTTTCCAATAAAAAAGATTCAACTGTTTTCCAAAAATGTTAATAAACTAAAAGTCTACAAAAGAAAATGAGTTTATTATAAAGAAAAAAGTAAATAATTGGATAATTTGGATTAGCTGGATTCACCCATTAAAACCCATACTCATTGAACTGGCAACTTTGTGTTGGGCTCGATCAGGTCAAAGATTGTTGTCCCCTCGTTTCAATTTGCACAACTGTGTAAATTCTAGTTTTAAGTGAAATCATTGAATGAGTGCAACTGTAAGTGAGTCACGTAGAGTCAGCAAAATAACTATATTTTTCTCATTTACAATTATATAAAATTAATTTTCAGGAAACGAAAATGTTAGAAAATTATCTTTTGTACTGTGAATTTGAACTTAGAGCTCTTTTCAATCCTCACTTTTCAACCACTTTCTCAGCCTAGAGTGAGGCTGACGAGTGAAAATGGATTTTTTTTTTTTTTTTGGCAAATGTGAGAGTACTTCCTCATCAGCAAAATAATATAAAAAAGTGTTTGTTTACACGCATGTAAAATTTTGAAACTGCAAAAAAAGGAGGAGATATAGCAACAATATATTGGTTATTTATAAGTATATCAAACCCATTTTTCTCTTTCAATACCCACTTCAGAGCTTCTAGAACCGAAGTGAGACGTACAAGATATCCTACATGAATTCAAGACACTTTTATAGTTTCATAATTACTTTCATTTAAACAAATATTAAAAATAACCAAAAGTGTTTCATTTTCTTCACACTTTCAGGGCCACTCGCATATTGTCAAACAGCCCCTGGTGGGGCTCTAGTTGAGATAACTTTTGTCACCTCCATCTCTCACAGCTAAATTGTCGGCAACTAACACTTTTCTTGTTTATGTAACACCAAGCTCTAAAAATACGTCAAATTCTCATGTACGTGCACCAAAAAGACTAATTTCTTCCATGATTTTTCCCCTTTCCCATCTCCCAGTACAAAATCACTGATTTCTGGGGCCTCTATAACAAATTTCAACAACTCCTCCAGGTATCAACAAACAAACAAATTGACACATCCCATGAAGGAGGTATGAACTAAACTGAAACAATATGGCTGTGTGAATTAAGGGCTGGGGTCAGCTCTAGTATTGTGGGCAAGAGTAGGGTCTAAGATTAAAGCTTTGAAATAAGGCTCAGATAAAAAACTAATCAAATGGTGTCTGGTTTAGGCATAAAAGACTAAAAACTAGAAAACATTTGGTAGCCAAGACTAAAAACTAAATAAATTTTAAAGAAATTAAGAATTGGACGGGGGACGCGCGTGCGCGTACCCCCACAGCAACAAATTATGACGTTCACTCTCCCACTTGGGGAGATGATAGGCCAAGACCCCTCCAAAGTGCAATGGAGGCTCCTGACCTAGGCCTGGGCCTTTTTGATCACCCAAAGACCCCGCCCAGGTAAGTATGAAACACTGTAAGCCCACTAATTATTTTTATATCCAGCATAGCCTCTTTCTTCTCCACGCCACCCGATGTGGGACTAAACTTGCTTCTCAAATTACACCTCCTCTGTGACCACAAATTGATAGCCACTTCAACTCTCTCCTCCAGCCGACCAGGGACCCTACTTTGCTCCCACCACCTTCAGTTGGTCTCTAATAGGAGTTAGAGTTTGTGTTTGGCGCTTAATGCACGTGAAATTCTTTTTAGTAGCCATGCTTGACTTACAAATCAGGTAAGCATCTTCATCAACCTTTAATTCAACTTAATGACGAATTGTAATGTAAAAGATCCACTTCCTTTTCAGCTAGCTTATCCATTCAAAATAAATCTACGCAATAATAATTTAATAAAATCCATACCATTATATTTTTTCTTCACGTAAGGGCAGCCGTTAAAATCTTTCTTAACGAGCAAAGAGTACAAGCTTCAAATCTGGCCTGCATCATAACGACGACACTCTCTTAAAATTATGTCATTAATGTCCGGCTCAATAGTAAAACGATGGGGTGCGTAAAGAGAGGTCACTTGTGTGAACTTGAGTTCAGAATACAATCTTCAGAAAATAACATAGGTAAATTACTTACAACATAACTTTTCCAAATAGGTATACTTCTCATCAACTTCAAACGGAGCCAGCCAATTTCTTGATAGATTTAGTAATCTCTTCGAATAGTGATGCCCATATCTCTCCAGCCTAATTTAGAAGACTTCCCTACTTCTAACATCAACTCATGTTCGTAAAAATGTTTCAGATTGCACTTAGATTTGAGTTGCGTCTGTCTCGCTCACACATGTCCCACCTTAAACATTCAGAATGGTTATATATTTTATGATTAAGTAAGATTCTACATTAATTAAAGTGTAATTAAAACTTATTAGCTTCCTCTGCCGGATCAGCTTTCGAAATATCAAAATTACAAGCGTAAACGGTACCTTCTCATAAAGATTTATATTTTTTAAGGCAGACTCTTTCAATGAAATGTGGGCATTCCTTATTTGTATGTATGGCGCATCCTAGAAATTAGAATGTTACGTTGAGTCTCAAGTTCATACTCACGTGCAATGCACATACAAGTCACAGTATGGCTATTGTAACACCCCGACCTCGGAATACATACCCAGTTACGTGTTTCGATTTTTAACCGTATTAGTTCTATTTTTCTGTATTTATTATTTAGTATTCAGTCGTATTCTATGGACCCTGAACCAGGCGTGGGACCTGAGTTCAGACCCGGACTTGAGCCCAACCCGAGCCCAAGAGCCCAGCTTATTGCCTTGCTATTTCATTTTATTTTATTTCAATCTCTTTTTCCTTATTTCTTTTTCCTTTTCTTTTTTCCTTTTTCTCTCCCTTCTCTCCCCAAGCAAGCCCACCCCCCCCCCCCCCCCCCCCCCCGCACTTCACCCTCCCCATTCACCCACCATCGCCTCCAATCCCCACTCACCCCACTCCCACCCACCCCTACCCCTCTCTCTCAAAACCCCCACTCTCCCTAGTTCTCTCCCTCTCCATTTCCTTCACACGCTCTTTCACCCTCTCCCTCACTCTCCTCTCCCACTCTCTCGCTATCTCCACCATCTCCCTCGACCAGCTCTGCCCCCTTGCAGCGGCAGCCACCACCAGCCCAAGGCCGAGTCGCCCCCCTTGCCGACCTCCCCTTTTCCCTCTCCTCTTCCACCACCACCATTTCCACCACCAAACGACCACTTCCACAGCCACTAATCACCACCAGCGCCACCACCATCACCTTCACCCCTACCACCATCACCTTCACCATCCCACCACCATCACCTTCTCCACTCCACCACCACCATCGACCACCATCTCCTCCCTAGCGTACCACCTCCACTCGGTGCACCCCACCTCCCCCTCCTTACCTTCTGGCAGCGCACCCCCTCGGTCGTGTCCCTCATGTGCGATTTGTTATAACGGTCGTGACTGCTGGCTTGATGGTTGAGATTGAAAGTTCACCTAAAGGGGGTGAATAGGTGAAGTGCTAATCTAATGTGGAATTTGAAAGTTTCTATTAAAAAATAAATACACAATAATAACTAAAGAGTGAAGTCGAATTTTCGGTGAAGGACTCTAGAACTTCTCATCAAGATTTCTCTATTATAAGAGTTGAGGTGCTTCAATAGCTCTCTTGGATTGAAACAAGTGTAAGCACAATATATATAGTGAGTTGATCCCCTAAGAACGGTTCTCAAGAATTCATGTGAGAACTTTCACGTGGGCCGTCGGATCTGATAGAGATCTAGTTTTATTTGATTTAATCTATCAGATCCGACGACCCACGTGAAAGTTCTCACAGAAATCCGTGAGAACCGTTCTTAGAAGATCAGCTCCCTATATATATATATATATATACATATATATATATATATATACATATATATATATATATATATATATACATATATATATATATATACATATATATATATACATATACAATATATATATATATATATATACATATATATAATATATATACATATATATATATATATATATACATATATATATATATATATACATATATATATATATATATACATATATATATATATATATATACATATATATATATATATATATATATATATATTTACATATATATATATATATATATATATCAGAAATACGTATATCAGCTGACAGCTAAGAGTCCCTCTCAGCCTGCGGTGACGTGGCACATTATAAGCCACATAATTCGACAATCTAAAATGACGTCTCGCTTTTGAAAATAATTGAAATTACTAAAAGACCCTATCGTTTGTCATTTCTTGGAATGATGTATTAGTTTTATATTCTTTATTATTATTTTTTCTCCATTTTATATGTCTATCTATCTGTGTCTCCTCACGTTGTCAGATCTAGATTTTTGACTTGTAGAGAATGTCGTTCTAAAAAAAAAGAGCGGGATTAGATATTAATTTTTAGTGGGGGTGGCAGACGGGTCGTGACCCGCCAGACCCGACCCGACCCGACCCGGAGTTAGCGGGTATGGGTTTGGGCTAATTGGGTTTGGGTCGTAATCGGGTCGACCCATCTGACCCGATTATTAAATGGGTCGGGTCGACCCGAACCCGCCAGACCCGTTTGACCCGCCAGACCCAATTATTCTCTCTCCTCCTCGCCTCCTCCCTTCGATCTCCTCCACCGCCGCCATCGCCTCCTCCCCTTGACCTAATTAAATTGTCAAAAATATGCGTGAGCCCAATTTCGAACATGTGACCTCTAGTGTATGAGCTTAGTGTGATGACCACCATATCACCAACAATTTAGTAAATAGTGTAAAGAAATGGTATTTAAGGCTTAATAATCGGGTCAAATGGGTCGGGTCGGGTCGACCCGACTAAGTCTGGGTCGGGTCTGGGTCTGAATTTTTGACCCATATAATAAACGGGTCGGGTCGACCCGACCCGATTATTATATGGGTCGAGCAGTAATTGGGTCGGGTCGACCCGACCCGACCCAATTGCCACCCCTAATTTTTAGTTGCAGACCTAGATCTCCAGCAGCTATTTTGAAAGTTCATTTTCCCTCAGGATGTCAGCTTCAATATTTTCATCGTGATTCTTCTCTTCTTCTTCTTCTTCCAAAGGAAAGCCTATTTGAAAATTTTCATCGTCGAAAATATTGGCTATTCGATTTAAAATCTGAAAGATAAAATAAATACACATAAATATATAACCAATTTATCAGAGATGCTACTGAAGTCGCAGAAAAAAAATTATTTTAAAAGCTGTCCTTTCATCAGGACTGCGACTTTGGTCGCATTCATAATAATAAATTGTCATATAAAATTGAATTATGTGATCATAGTCGCAGTATGAAATTTCATCTTCAAACCATTTATTTTACAAACCAGCGACCAAAGTCACAGTCCAATTAAAATTTATTAATAAAAAGACTGCGACCTTGGTCACAAAAATGAAAAATAAGTTATAAAATGCTGCGATCAAGGTCGCAGTGTTATCAACAAAACTTTTCAAAGAATGCTATTACATAAGACTACGATCAATGTCGTAGTTTTCGGTCGCAGTCTTCTAACCATCTTAATTACTTAACTTTTGAGACCTTTTCACTACTTCATTTGATTATGTCTCTTATTTTATAGAATGCGACCATGGTCGCAGTATTCTTTTAGATTATTTAATAAAAATATTATGATCAAGATCGTATTGTTATCAAACAAAACTTCTCAAAGAGACTGTTGTTACATAAGACTGCGATCGAAGTCGCAATCTTCTAATCATCTTAATTAATTAACTTACGAGATTATTGTCACTGCTTCAATTGATTGCGACTATTATTTCATAAGACTGCGATCACGTTCGCAGTATCCTATTTAGCTTAGCAAGATCGAAAAAAATACTGCGACCCTAATCGAAAAAATAAAAAAAGGCTGCAACACTGCGACCAAAGTTCGCAATGTAAAGTAAAATAAATATAAAAAGTGAAAATTTTATTAAAAAAATTTAAATCCAAATTTTTTTTAGAAACTGCGACTTCGATTACAGTTTTTAGAAAATAAAAAATAAAATAAAATAAACTATTTCAAGTCACAGTAATAGATTTTTAATTGTGATTAAAACATCTTTCAACAAAAAACTTGAACATTAATGCGACCATGGGTGCATTCTTTTAAATAATTTATTTTTCTAAAATTTAGAAATCAAGATATGTAATTTTTTTGTTTGAAAAAAACTCAAAATTTTCAGATCTGTAATTTTTTTTAGTGGAGGAACAGTTGTAGCCAGGTTAAAAGTGAAACTGAGGGTATTTTGGTCATTGGGCAACGAAAATGTGGTTGAGGGTCTTCTTTTACCGCCTAAATTTTTGACTTCTCTGCGGCTAATATAAGCCACGTCATGCCGGTTGAGAAACTCTCTCTGCTGTCGGCTGAGGTACAGTAACCCCCTATATTTTTATATATGTGTGTGTGTACATATATATATAAGTGTATATATATATGTGGGGCTTACTGTACCTCAGCCTGCGGGCTAAGAGAGTTTCTCAGCCTGCGGGACGTGGCTGAATATATGCCACACATCGGTCGCAGAGTGTGGGCGCCAAAAAAAATCAAAAAAACCCCGCCTAAATATCGTGAAACAAATTGACAAAATACCCCTTTTATATGACGCAGCGACTTCTAGCATTGAAAAGTAAAAAAATATTCCATGGTCGCATACTTAATACAGAATAAAGAATACCGGAGGAAACATGCTATCGTATAGCAATGCGACCTCCTTCAGTACTGCGACCAAAAGTCGCAAACTTCTTTCTCATTACATGGTATGACGAAGATTAGAGTTTAAAAAAATATTCTCATTACGATAGTGATGACGAGGATTAAAGTTTTAAAAAATTGTATTTTATTTTTTTTAATATATATAATCTGTTTTCTAAAGTTAATTGTGTGAATTACATTTTTTACTACTGTCTTGGTTGAAAATGCTGTACAATTGTTACAAACCTTCATTTTAAATATTTTACGCTAAACGAATATACTGCGACCCTTGGTCGCAGTTAATAATTTATTACTTCACCCTTATAAATTTTTAAAATGAAGGTTGCGACATTGATTGTAGTTGCTGGACGCAGACTTAATAATACCACTGCGACCTTGGTCGCAGTTGCTGGACTTTAGTCTTAATCAACAATAACACTGCTACCTTGGTCGCAGTTTCTGACCGTAGTCTTAATAAAATAAACGACCGTAGTCTTAATAAAATAAACTGCGACCTTGATCGCAGTTGTTGGTGTTTAGTCTTAATAAAATACACAGCGACCTTGGTCGCAGTTGCTGGTCTTTACTCTTAATCAACAACATCACACCTTGGTCGCAGTTGGTGGTCTTTATAAATAATCAATAACAATACTGCGACATTGGTCGCAGTTGATGGCCGCAGTCTTAAAAAAATAATCTGCAATCTTGGTCGCTATTGCTGGTCTTTAGTCTTAATCAACAACAACACTGCGACGAGGTGACACGTCACCGCAGCAGTTTGCTTAGTCGCAGACTTTGGTCACAGCGTCGACCCTGGTCGCAGTAGTTACTGTTTGCAATGTATCTTATGCGACCTTTTGGTCGCAGTGTCATCTATGGTCATAGTTGTTTTGTTTGCAATGCATGGCTGCGAAAAAGTTCGTAGTTTATTAAAAAAAACAAATATGATTTTTATTTATGTCCAGGCATTTATCTCCAGGCATGTGCAAATGATACAAAACGATCTCTTATACAATAAGATTAAGTGTTACAAATACAGCAGTACAAAAGAAGACTAAACATCAAAAAAATCCCTTGTTGACTAAGAGCAATCTTCTTCTTGAGGTCTGATGGCAGCAGAATCAATAAGATTGAGTGTTACAAAGAAGACTAAACATCAAAGTAGCCAAGAAGACTAAACATCAAAAAATCCCTTGTTGACTAAGAGCAATCTTCTTCTTGAGGTCTAGTGGCAGCAGAATCAATAAGATTGAGTGTTACAAAGAAGACTAAACATCAAAGTAGCCAAGAAGACAAAACATCAAAAGAGCCAAGAAGAGCCCTTGTTGACTACTAAGAGCAATCTTCTCCTGGAGGTCTGGTGGCAGCAGAATCTTTCGTTTATGAACATCTCTTCACCAGAAGATTATCCAGTGAGCATGGAGTTTCCTCGATGTGACTTCTAGGGTAAGAGAGGGAGAGTGAGACCTCACAAGGTATGCTACCCACCACTATATCCACCACATCCCCCGCCGCCATACCCACTCTGACCATCCGTTACCAGCAAGCTTGACTGGTGCATCAAGTCAGAGCAGATCTCGGTGAGGATTAAGTCCTCGTCAGGGATCATGACTTCTTCCCTTGTGAACGACGAGGACCATGACTTCTTCCCTTGTGGACGATGAGGTCTATGACTTCTTCCCTTGTGGACGAACATCGATCAAGTTCGTCAATAGGGTCATCTTCATCCATGGAGGCAGGCCCCTGTTAGAGACTCTGAAGAAGACGGAAATTCTCAGAGCAATTGCTCTCGAAAGAAAACAGTCTAATTATGGACTGTTAAAGGGAGAGGGTGAGCCCTATTATAGGCAGCCCATAATAACCATAATTAATGGTTCATTAATCAGAATCGTCGCATTAATGGTCTCCAACCGCCAGCGCCGGTTTGGCATTAAAAGACATTAACGCCTAAACCCAATGAAGAACCGACGCGTAGACAACCGCTTCGGGAAACAACGAATGGTGCGGGGTTCGTCAACATAGACTTGACATTAAAAGATCTCATAAAATCTTTATGACAGGTCGCGTCTCACGGACTGACTCCAAGTCGCATCAGACAACAGACAACTTTTCATTTTTCATTTAGATTCAAAAAATGACTTAATCCAAAAAAACACACTTAATAAAACAACACTTACTTAACGTACTGCGACCAAAGTCGCAGTCCACGTAATGCAACCCTAGATTGCAGTTGTTGGCCATCTTTATCAATAACAACACTGCGACCTTGGTCGCATTTAACCATGTACACTGCGACAAAAGACTTTGGCTAAGGTCGCAATTTAAATGTACAATGCGACCAAAGACTCTGACTACATTATATTCAAAAAAATTAATTACTTAACGTACTGCGACCAAAGTCGCAGTCCATGTAATGCAACCCTAGATTGTAGTTGCTGGCCATCTTTATCAATAACAACACTGCGACCTTGGTCGCATTTCACCATGTACACTGCGACCAAAGACTTTGACTAAGGTCGCAGTTTAAATGTACAATGCGACCAAAGACTCTGACTACATTATATATAAAAAAAATAAACTATAAAGTAGAATTTTATCGCATGCTGAAAAGATTGATCTGAAAAGATTTTATATTTTCAAAAAAATTTTTATCCCACGCTGAAAAGGAGAAACTAGATCTTACAAAAAGAGGTAAAGAAATAAGGCGAAAAGTAATTTATATCCTATAAAGAGCGGCAAAATAAAAGGGAGGAAAAATAATAATAAACAATAAGGAAAAGTTATCATAAGGGGTATTTGGTAATTTAACTTCTCCCTAAAAGCGGGCCTCAAGTCAGTGAGGTGACAAATCGAGCCACGTCACCGCAGGCTGAGAGAGTACTCTCAGCCCGCGGGCTGATATACATTTTTCTCAATTATATGTACATATATATATATATATATATATATATATATATATGTATATATATATATATATGTATGTATATATATATATATGTATATATATATATATGTATATATATATATATGTGTGTACACATATATATATATATGTGTGTACATATATATATATGTATGTGTACATATATATATATATATGTACATATATATATATATGTACATATACATATATATATAGAGATAGACTTGTATCCTTTCAAAAGGATTTGATCCCGGATCCTTCCCACTCAAATTCAACCCTCCAACATTCGAATACAAGATCCACTCCGTTGAAGTTGATCTATACTATTTCAAGTATCTATAAACCAAAAATCAAGTGTTTTAAATACTTTTGCCCATCCATCAAGTAGGGAAAAACGGACGGCCTAAATAGTGAGTGGTTAGTTTAACGGTGTAGAACATTTGAAATCTAACAAAAATTAGTTTATAGGGTTTTTAAATGTTTAGATCATAATGAAATGGCCGGATCGAGAATTTGTATGTCTAAAGACATAGATCTAACCAACTCACTACTTTCGGCCGTCCATTTTGCGTCGCTTGATGGATGGGCAAAAAGTATTTAAAACACTTGATTTTTGGTTTATAGATACTTGAAATAGTATAGATCAACTTCAACGGAGTGGATCTTGTATTCGAATGTTGGAGGGTTGAATTTGAGTGGGAAGGATCAGGGATCAAATCTTTGAAAGGATACAAGTCTATATATATATATATAATATATTATATATATATGTATGTATGTATGTATGTATGTATGTATGTATGTATGTATGAAAATCTTCAATTGAGAAAACTTTCTCAAAATATACTTCATTAGAAAACCATATAGGAGCTGTTTCATGATTGATCTGAATGTTCATCTTGATCTACATGCTCTAATTAGGCTACCAATAAAAAATCACACGATTCTGAACCTTTATACTCATGCATCAAATGATATCTTCATTCCACGGTGAATATAATGTATGTTATGTAACCATTTGTTACACGGATGAAAAGGTACGGAATCACGTGATTTTTATTGGTTGCTTACATAAAATATGTAGTTTAAGATGAATGGCTTAGATTATCTACATGATCGCTCTTATATGATTTTCTCACGATCTTCGTGTGAGAAAGTTTCTCACACGAAGACCTACACACAAATGCATTTTGGTTGCCAATGTAAACAACTTAAAATTGAATAAACTGTTTAACAGAGAGTGACAGATGTAGGACATACGTCCCATTTGTGTAGGTCCCCTATGGTTCCCTACAAGGAACCAAACAATATAACAATATTCTAAATCTCTAACTCTAGATCATAGTTACCAGACATTTTGCACACAGATGGGACACTCGTGCGTGTAACACAAGTTTTTTTTTTTTTTTTTAACTCGGACACCATAGTAAGCTTGGAAAATGTTTCTCACACTTTTTGGACACTATAGTTATATCATTAGGATATTTTTGTAACACTTTCATAATATTTATGCAAATGCCTAAGAACTCATCTAACGCTAGTTTTTTTGTGTGAGAAACTTTAAAAAAGTTACTTAGAAACTAGTTACAGTTAATAAAAGCAATAGCTTTTTGAAGAACTTGTATATAAGAAAATTTGTGCAAAAAGTTTCCTGCATTAATTTGAAATCTAAGCATTTTGTTAAACATTTATTGATTGGGAAACACGTATTGAGAAATATATGTAATGTGTATATATAATATAAAAAGCTTTTTTTTTTGAATGGATATATAATGTAAAAGTTGTATTAAATAAGAGTAACATTGAATATTATATTTTTCAAGTTACATAGATGCTTATTTATTACACTTAATTCTTCCAATTTAACAGAAATTATTAAATTAATCTGAATATTTTGCTATTTAAACTATATGAAACTCTGTATATTACACACACACACACACATGTTTTCTATATTTTTTGATGTTGAGAAAATGAAGAATTAAATAGTGAATCTTTGAGCTAAATTAAGATGAGATCCGTTGATAAAATCAACCTGATAATGGGTGTAATGTGTTCTCCTTCCATTGGGGATGAACTTGGTATATTTACATATTTAATTCTCTTTAAAATGAATGAGATATTCAAGTTTAAAGTTTGCCTAATTAAAAAGCTAAAAGGGACTAAAGGTGGCTCAAACATTTAGTCCTACATTAGATATGGGATGGAAGTTTGAAATGTTTAAATAAAGAAAAATGAGAATAAAGGATGTGCCCTTTGGGTATTTGGAGTTTTCGCGTGCGATTGGGGAAAACCATGCCCATGCGCGCCGCTGTCGCCGCCCGTCGGACGCTAGTTTCGACCCGCTCCACTAACCAGCCCGCTGCAACGACGATGCAACGGTTGGAACGAACCGCTGCAGCGGTTCCTATCTGGAACGAATAGATAATTGTAACGGTTCAGACAGAACCGTTGCAACCGCTCGGACTCCAAATGACCATTCTGTCCTCCATCAGAATCCTAGGAGCGCTATAAATAGCGCTCCTTTTTGTGACTCTAAACACACTGAAAAATAATTCACTCCTCTCCTCTTCTGTTCAGAACTGAAGGAAGTCAGATTAAAATTCAAATTTTCGAAAGAAAAATCTGAAAGAGATCCCTTCTGAAAGAAGAGTTCAGAAAATTCAATAAATTCTTAAATAGAATTGTTGTCTGAATCTGAGACTTCCTAAAAAGAATATTCTTCTCTTTCCCTTCTTTCTCTATAGGGTATAATCCTCTAAATTTAAGGCAAATATTCTCTCAGAAATTTATCTTCGTCCTGCTGCATTGAATTCTTGTGAAGATACTGATTAACTATGGTTCGACCGTACGGTGATTTTGTGGTGCTATCTAAATACCGTGAAGGAGTGTTGTATCTTAAGAGACCAATGTTCAGTAACCCGTTAGCGCCGTAACGGGAGACGTAATTGTCTTAAGAAGATTCGCTACATGCGTAGCTCACTCCAATTGCTGTATAAATAAACTAATATTCTTTATACAGGGGTTATACTAAAATATTTATATTCATAAATATTACTATATATAACATTGATTAGTTGTCAGATCGATTCCTACTTATAACATTCTTAAGATAATTAATTTCTTGAAGTAACTTACTTCTGTTCTACTTGAATTATAGAAAACGTCTGAGACTAATCAAGATAGTACCAGTAAGGCATTGAACATGCAAATTCAATAGATGTTGGTGCTTGCTCCAGTTCCTAACCCGAAGCTGGGGAAGCCAGAAAAATTCGATGGCACTGTATTCAAGAGGTGGCAATAGAAGATGCTCTTCTACTTGACCACTCTGCATTTGGTCAAATTCCTGCAAGAGGATCCACCGAAACCTGAAAATGATCGGGACTCAGTCCTTGAAGTTGATGCATGGACGCAAGGTGACTTCATTTGCCGAAATTATATCTTAAATGGACTGGATGACTCTCTTTACAATGTTTACAGTCCCATCACAATAGCAAAAAAGTTATGGGCAAGTCTTGATAAGAAATACAAGACTGAGGATGCCGGTACCAAGAAGTACATCGTGGGACGATTTTTGGAGTACAAAATGGTGAATACTAAGACCGTGATCAGTAAGGTAAAAGAATTCTAATTTATCTTGCACGAGATAGAGGCTGAAGGTATAATTCTACCTGAAACTTTTCAGGTTGCTACTATCGTGGAGAAACTCCCACTTGCATGGAGATATTTTAAGAACTACTTAAAGCACAAGCACAAGGAGCTGAAGTTGAAAGATCTCATTGTGAGGCTTCAGATTGAAGAGGATAACCGAAAGTTCGAGAAAAGGAGCAACAAGATCTCCTATGAATCCAAGACCAATGTGATCGAAGACTCAAAGGGGAAAGTGTCTATTTCTAAAGGTTTGAAGTGGAAGAAGACTGCCCAGGGTTACAAAGGCAAGGACCAAGAAGGTAAGAATAAACGCTTCAAGGGAACTTGCTACATCTACAACAAAGAGAGACACAAGGCGAATGAATGTTGCAGTTGCCCCAAAAAAACAAGAAGGACCATCAACAGGTAAACCTGACGACCATGCATCACCAAGCCTATCAGCTGTGGTGTCAGAAGTGAATTTGTCAACCAATAATAAAGATTAGTGGGTAGACACTGGGGCTACTCGGCACATCTGCTTTGAGAAATTATTATTCTCTGATTTTCAAAAACTAGAGCATTATGAGCAACTCTTCATGGACAACTCAGCCGTCTTCAAGGTTGAGGAAAAGGAAAGGTCATCCTGAAGTTGACATCTGGGACGAGCTCACTCCAATTGCGATATAAGTGAACTAACATTCTTTATACAAGTACAAGGATTATACTGAAATATTTATATTCATAAATATTACTGTATATAACAATGATCAGTTGTCAGATCAATTCCTGCTTATAACATTAATCTATCATCTTATCCACGTAGTGAGATTGATGATAGAAAGATTAATGTTATAAGCAGGAATTGATCTGACAAATAATCAATGTTATATACAGTAATATTTATGAATATAAATATTTCAGTGTAAATCCTATATAAAGAATGTTAGAACTTATACAGGGGTTATACTGAAATATTTATATTCATAAATATTACTGTATATAACATTGATTAGTTGTCAGATCGATTCCTGCTTATAACATTCTTAAGACAATTAATTTCTTGAAGTTACTTTTGTTCTGCTTGAATTACAGTAATTGTCTTAAGAATGTTATAAGCAGGAATCGATTTGATAACTAATCAATTTTATATACAGTAATATTTATGAATATAAATATTTCAGTATAACCCCTTTATAAGTGAACTAACATTCTGTATACAGGAGTTATACTGAAATATTTACATTCATAAATGTTACTGTATATAAATTGATTAGTTGTCAGATCGATTCCTGCTTATAACATTTAACAAGGATTGGTGGGTAGACACTGGGCTACTCGGCACATCTGTTCTGAGAAATTATTATTCTCTGATTATAAAAAGCTAGAGCATGATAATCAACTCTTTATGGGCAACTCTGCCATCTCCAAGGTTGAGGGAAAAGGAAAGGTCATTTTAAAGTGGACATCTGGGAAGGAGCTCACTCTGAACGATGTACTACATGTTCCAGATATCTACAAGAACCTGATTTCTGAATCAATTCTTAGTAAGAAAAATTTTAGAATAGTTTTGAATCCGATAAATTTGTTCTTACTAAGGGTGGATGTATGTGGGTAAGGGTTATCTTGTTGATGACCTATTTAAGGCCAATGGTGCTGTAGTGGATAAAAAGTCCGTGTATATGTATCCAAAGCTCATAAATAAAGAAAAATCTTCTGTTTATTTACTTGAGTCTCCTATTTTTTTAGCATGCTAGATTAGGGCATGTAAATTATAAGTTCTTACAAAACTTGTCTAATTTAGAATATATTTCTAAACTCAACTTGAAAGAAATTCACAAGTGTGAGATTTGTTTGAAGCCAAGTTCGAGAAAAATTCATTTCACTCAATTGATTGAAATATGAAATCTTTAGGGTTAATTCATAGCGACTTGTGTGACTTAAAATTTGAGCCAATAGAATATTATAAGCAGAAATCGATCTGGCAACTAATCGACGTTATATACACTAATATTTATGAATATAAATATTTCAGTATAACACCTGTATAAAGAATGTTAGTTCATTTATACAGCAATTGGAATGAGGACGCATGTAGCGAATCTCTTTAAGACCATTACATCCCTCGCTACGGTGCTAAGGGTTATTGGACCTGGTCTCCTAAGATAAAATACTCTTTCACGGTATTTGGATAGCACCACCAAATTACCGTATGGTCGAACCGTAGTTAATCAGTACCTTCAAAGAAATTCAATGTAGCAGGACGAAGACAAATTTCTGGGAGAATATTGGCCTTAAATTTGGAGGATTATTCACTGTAGAGAAAAAAGAAAGAGAAGAATGTTCTTCCTAGGAAATCCCAGATCCAGACAACAATTCTATTTAAGAATTTGTTGACTTTTCTAAGCCCGTCTTTTAGAACGAATCTTTTTCAGAACTTTCTTCTAAAAATCTGAATTTCAGTCTGACTTCTTTCAGTTCTGAACGGAAGAGGAGAGGAGAGAATTATTTTTTTACTGTGTTTAGAATCATGGAAAGGAGCGCTACAGAACGACCATTTGGAGTCTGAGCGTTGAACCATTGCAACTGTTCATTCCAGACAGGAATCGCTGCTGCGGTTCCTTCCAACCGTTACAATGTCGTTGCAGCGCGTAGGTTCGGGTAGTGGAGTGGGTCGAAACCTATTGTAGCATCGAACCTATGTGGTCCCGTTCTTACACCCAAGCCCAAGCCCAAGCCCAGGCCCGGACTCGGACTCGAGCCTAAGCTCCGGCTCCGGCTCCGGCACAGGCACCGACACCGACACGGCAGCGCTTGCGCGCGTGTGGGCATGGTTTCCCCCAATTGCGCCGAAAAACTCTAAGTACCCAAAGGCACACCCTTTATTCTCATTTTTCTCTACTTAAACACTTCAAACTTCCACCTCATATCCAATGTGGGACTAAATATTTGAGCTATCTTTAGTCCCCTTTAGCTTTTGAATTAGGCAAACTTTAGACTTAAATATCTCATTCATTCTAAAACGAAATTGAACATGTAAATATACCACGTTCATCCCCAATGAAAAGAGAATACACTCTAACCATTATTCGGTTGATTCTATCAACGGATCTCGCCTTAATTTAGCACAAAGATTCACTATTTAATTCTTCATTTTCCCAACGATCCTCCACAATGAATGAAAATTCAAGAATTGACACACAAAGAGACTGACTCTATAGTAAAAGGTAATTTAGAAAAGAAACTGCATTCGGATAGGTGAACTAGATCTTAAACCTTTCATAGTGAAAATTTTATCGGACTTACTAGCTAATCAATAAACTAAGTCTTGAACTATCAGCCGTTATTGTAAGCCAAGTCAATAAGCTTCGCACAGTAACTTTTCAAAATCAACTTGGTTCTCGGTTGTGTCTATTTTGGCCTTGGACATTCTTAGCTTCAGAGAATATCTTTAGGGAATAACAGTCTCCATAGAGATTCCCAAAGAGCCGACCCAGCTCTATACTCACATAGGTGACTGTCCTATTAAGAATAATCTACTATATCCCACTTGTTTTAATAACAAGATATAGGAATCATTAAAAGCGTTAAACTTATCCTTAATCCACTTGTAGAAAGTACTTGGGTGCACCACAGGAATGGGCTGGAGTCAAGCTCATAAGTGTTTACTTGCAGAATCAATCATATCTAGTTTTTTCTTGAACTTAGTCCGTGGGATCTCCAGTCGCTAAGTGAGGTTTTCATTAAGCTAACTCGGTAAGGTTAGACTTTTAAACCCATTTCCCTCGATACGCAGTTTATACGCTCTCCATTTAAACCTTTAATAAACAGATCCACTAAATTATCTTTTGACGATATAAAGTCAATTAAGATAATTCCATTTATAGCAACTGCTTAACGGTATTATGTCTATGACGAATATATCTAGACTTATTGTTATATATAAAATTTGTGCCCTAGATATCGCTGCTCGATTATCCCAGTGAATGCATATGGCGGGCACTGCCTATGGCCATAATGGTATATCTTGCAAAAATTATCGAAGCCATTTTGCTTTTTTTCCAACCTTATCTAAGGCTATAAATTTCGATTCCATTGTGGAACGAGCAATGCAAGTTTGTTTGGAAGATTCTCAAGATACCGCTGCGCCTCTAAGAGTAAATACATATCCGCTAGTTGATTTTGATTCCTCAGAATTTACAATCCAATTAGCATCGCTGTATCGTTCAAGTACAGGTGGATATTGCCATATCTCAAGACATATTCCTTAGTATGTGATATGTAACCTAATACTCATAGTAGAGCAGTCCAGTGATCATCACTAGGATTACTAGTGTATCTGCTTAATTTGTTTATAGCGCAAGAAATATCGAGCTTAGTACAATTCATTAAATACGCGTGCGCGCGCGCCGCCGGCGCCGCGGCAGAAGCTGGAGCTCGGGTCCGGGCCTAGGCTTGGGCTTGGGCTTGGGTGCGGATCCAACATTACCCGGTTCTTTTTGAACCTGGCAAATTCTTAAATAGAATTGTTGTCTAAATCTAGAACTTCCTAAGAAGAATTTTCTTCTCTTTCCCTCCTTTCTCTATAGAGAATAATCTTTCAAATTTAACGCAAATATTCTCTCAGAAATTTTCTTCATCCTGCTATGTTGAATTCCTATGAAAGTACTGATTAACTACGGTTCGACCGTACGGTGATTTTGTAGTGCTATCCAAATAACGTGAAGGAGTGCTATCCAAATACCGTGAAGGAGTGTTGTATTTTGAGAGACCAGCGTCCAATAACCGTTAGCACCGTAGCGGGAGACGTAATTTTCTTAAGGAGATTCGCTACATGTGTACCTCACTTCACTTGCTGTATAAGTGAACAAACATTCTTTGTACAGAGGTTATACTGAAATATTTATATTTATAATATTACTGTATATAACATTGATTAGTTGTCAGGTCGATTCCTGCTTATAACATTTGAGACCACATATTCCGTACCCGTGTCACGTCGCATATCCCGGCTTCGTGTCCCGTACTGATAACTATGCTCGAGATAGCATGCTTTAATTTGAGACCGCATCATATCACAACTTCTATGAAAGCAAAGTTTTGAGGGATCTTTGATTCTAGATAGGGAAAAAAAAATCAAATGGAGGCTTGATGGTTGATACCTCTACAAACATGTTAGAATTTACTAAAGGAATTGCAAAAAAAAAAGTGTTTTTTTTAACCAACCTGAGATTTTCCATAAACCTTGAAGTACAATCGGAACTTTAGGGGTTCGGTCATGTGTGTGAGCCACACACATATATTATAAGAGAGTCAATCTTGTGTGACACATGAGATTGACCCTCTTATAATATTATAAGAGGTCCAAAGACTTTAAATTTTTGTCCCCTTGAAACCCGATATTCTTATCCATGTGTCAACGCGGAATTGACACTCTTATAATACATGTGTGTGACTCACACACATGAACCAAATCCGAACTTTAGCCTTTAATATTTCATAGAAATGTGGACCAATGCGATAATCAATGAAATTACTATTTTTTGGGTTACTGTTTTTTTTGAAAAAAAAAAAAGTAAATAAGAAAAAAAGATATTTCCAAAAATTTTGGAAAGAAGGTCGGGCTAACAAGGTGCATATGTATCCAATTGCTTTAGTTTGACCTCACAACAGGTCATAAATTCAGGACTGGTTATGACTTTTAATTATTACAAAAAAATGATTGCTTACCTGTTGATTGTGTTACGGAGGTTAAATTGATATGTTCATTAGCTGTTTCGATGTATGTCTGAATTATCCCCATCTATTAACCGAGCATGGTATGAATCAATCATGCTAGATTTCTAGCACGTGCCATTGCACACTCAATATGAGTTAGTCCTGTATATCAAGTCATTTGAGCAACTAAACTAACCCACTTTTTTCTAAAATAACACATTTAAATATTTTTTTTATGAGCAATATGACTCGACATTCTCCAAGACAATATATTACATTGTTCTAATATATACTTTCACAATGGAGAATTATGAGCATTATGTGGCAAGAAAATTTCCCTATGTGGTAGTTAAAAAGTCAACTCTATTATTCTAATCAGGTCATGTCATGTTATTTTTCATACCTTTTGATATCGTACAAAAAAATTAAGTGCATACCATGAGATCTACCTGTATGTCAAGTGGATATAAAATTAACGGTGTTTCAGAACAGAATATTTTGTATCTACTTGATGTACAGTCGAACATCATGATATGCGAATGATTTTTGATATATGATCTGATAGGGTATGAACGGATTTCGATCGAAATACGAAAAGCGGATGATTGACTTTTTTAACCACCACTTGAGAAAATTTCTTCAGGTGCTACATGATACCAATTATTCTCTTCATAATAATACAATTAATAAGATTTTTTTATATGCAAGCACTATTGTGGTAAAGTGTTCAAGTGTTTTTGTAACAGGCAAGAGGTCTGGGGTTCAAATCACCTTTGCAAAAGGCTACAATTTTTCCCAGAAAAAAACGAAGATAATAATATCTTTCTATGTGAGGTTGGAAAGGGAATATACGACCAATTCAATTAGAATTGTAAAACATAAACGGTTTTCATTATAATAATTAGATTTTTGTGCACGTTTGCAACCCAAGGCAGAATTGGTGTAAACACCAATAGTTATTAAGACTTCTTTTTAGACTTTTGATATCATTTTAGAGAATTCTAATATTGACGAGAAAGAAAGAAACTTTTAATCTTCTCTTTTGGGATAAGTATCATGTTTTCTCTCTTAATTAATGTAATTTTCTATTTCAAAATTCTTTTTTGAAACAGAGATCCTAATAAATGTTATTTTTTATTACGATAGGGATCTACATGTTAAGATTAACTTTTTAGGTATTGTAACTTCTTGTGGGGGAGAAGGGGATGTCATAGAAATTTTGAATATGTAATGAAGAGAGAGATAAGTATTTTAATTTCTCTATCTAGTTGATGCTATTTTTGATTTTAGATTTTTTTTTTTTTTTTTTGAGATGAGACATAGATGTATCAGTAGATTTCAAGATATGTTAATAATTTAGAAATGAACGGGTAGATTTCTGCGCACGAAACCTGAGACACTAATCAAATTAGAATTTCAATAAAAAAAATTGTGATTATAATAGTAGAGAAAAAAAAAATAGATTACCCAATAAACTAAAAGTAACCCAACCCGATCCAATTGCCACCACTAGTCTAAGCTCATGTACATTAACACATACAAACATAGGAGCAAAATGATGGATCATCACCTGCCGTAAACTCCAACTTCCCACATGAAGTCCAACCCTATGTAAGAGAAATATATAATGAGGATAATATTAATAATCTACCTCACGGAGTTGATCACGGGCTGGCCATGGCCGTCCTCATGAAACTGCAAAGAGAGGACCCCAAAGTACAATTTTTATCTGAGCACAGCATGCATGCATGCATGCATGCATGCATTGAGCGAGAGAGAGAGGCAGCAGAACCCAGAAAGCAGACTTCATGATCAGCTAGCTGCTGCTAGCTGACTTTGGACCCCAATTTGTTTTTGCTCACTTGTAACTTTCCTTGTATAGTTGTACAACTAACAAATAACAGGTGCCACGTGCACATGGTGGTAAATTTTCTCAGTTCGAGCTAGCAACAGAATCTTATAGAGCCAGCTACGTGTTCTCTCTTTACCAACTTTTTCTCAGACTTAATTTTTCTTTTGTTTCTCCTATTTTTTTGGGTTAATCACAGATACACTCTCCGTACGATAAATATTAGAGCAGATACATCTCTTTAACTCTTTTATTAGCGAACAGATCTCTTATTTTCATATTTTTTTAAATTCAAATTGGGTTAATTTCACTTTTTTTTAATTTTTTAACATCTTTTAGAAATATTACTCTTTTATATTAATTGCTTCCATCCCTCATATGAAATTAATCTAATTTGAATTAAAAAAAATATAAAAATAAGGGATCTGTTTATTAATAAAATAGTTAAGAGTGTGTATCTGCTTTAGCATCTACAGTACAAAAGTGAATCTATACTTAATTTTTTTTTCCCAAGAAGATCGATCGGACAAAAGATGATGATAATAATAAATGGAGAAGTTGAACTAAACTAGGGTTTTGAGACTACAGGGGCCTCGATGCAAGGAACTGTCCGCAATGATTCCCAATAGGGGAATAATACAAAGTATGCAGAGAGAGTTGCTATAGTTAAAACTGGTCAGTTCTTGGGATATCTTGGTTGATTTGCTTCGCATAGGTGCAAACTCGGCAAGGCGACGAATCCATGAGACAAGAATTTAATATCAGGGATGCGCATCCTCAAAAAACGGTGAGCCAGTAGAACAATCGGATAAGATGGTCACCAGATCTTAAGAATAATAATATTTATAAGACGCAAGCAGCCATGGGGTGTTGCCAAAGGTCCCAGAGCTACAATGGTGCATCCTTCTTACAGTGATACTGTAAGAGGTTTTTAATATCAACATGAAAGAATTTCAAATTTTGATATGGTATTGCTGGTATATATTGATAAACAACTGATATTTGAAACTATAGGATTAGAGATGCGTGGCATGAGTCTGTATCGATCCAGTCTGTAATATGAGCCACGTAAATATTCTAGTATGACTAGACATCTTCAATAATATATGTGTCGGGTTTGTCTTTAGAACCATAATCTTTATTATTAGCTACCTACTGTGTAAGGAACTTTATGGAGTTGAAGCCGAAGCGGAGCTCTTGTTGATTAGATATCTTTAGCAATCTCTAAAAAAAATTGGTGTTGATTCAATTCTAATTTTATGCCGTATTTGTTGAGGGGTATTCTGAAAATTCTGTATTGAATAATCTTAGGTTATAAAGAGTTTGTTTTCAACCGACATGTGTTTTTTTTCGATCTGAGAATTCTATCATACGTGAGAAGGAGCTTTGAGATCTGCGGATCTCTTATGTAATCTTTAACTTTCTATTTCGCGAATAGTGAAACTATCTGCTGTTGTATGAGGATGTAGGAGTTGCTCCGAGCCACTTTAAAATCTACGTATTAGTTGTTGTTATTGATCTCAATTTCTGCTCCAACCCTAACAACCTGCAAGTAAACTTCTAATTCCGAGCAAGAGGATTGTCAAATTAGACTGTGATGGGGATAGGCTGCAATTTTGCTAAGTCCAACGTGCAACATGCATGAGATCAAATAGTTTTTTTTTCTGTTTTTCATTTTCCTTCTACTATTGTTTGAAGATAACATATAATAGAATCTGGTCACCTGTTACATCAGAGAGGGAAAAGAGAGCAAGACAAGAAAGGGCCTGCTTCAATAAACCAACATGCCATGAGAGAACAGATTAATGTCGATAAGGATCAGCGAGCTGAGAGTCGTCATCGTATGACCCATGGTGCCAAGGCGCTGACGGAGCTTACTGTTGACGACATGTCTACGTCGAATGCATGTGCCCTAGCAGAGTTCAGTACACCAGTGGTCGTAGAGGGGCAGAGGCCTCGCTGGCGGAGGGGGAAGATACTAAACTGTTACCGTGATGGTGCTTGATTTTTATCAGAGGAATGCAAATTGCCAATTATAAAGAAGAAATAGAACTAATTAATCTTAAATCATGTAATATGTAAGTCTAGGCTATAAAGAAGTGAAGTTAGATCAGGAGAGTTATAGGTTCAAAGAGTCGCAGCCTTTGCGTACAATAATGTCCTAGTATGGGACGACAGAGGTACAAGTTCATAGGTTCAACAGTATTCAAAGGTACAAAAGGGGAGTTATATCAGTATTGATTTAATTTCTTTAGTATTGGTGACAATAATGTAAAACGTGAAAATATTGCAGTTATATCCTCCATTGCGCAAGTGCCACTTTTAGCATAATGTTAGCATCTTTTTGCGGTTTGCAGTTTGTGGTTCACATCACGTTGTAGTGTACAGTTCATCAATTGATGGGAAAAAAGGAGGTAACTCTCACTGGTGCAAAACTGAGCCTTCATGTCTCACGTTTGACGTTAGTTTGAGTAACACAACAATGTGAAATAGAGCCGGTGATATTTTTATAATATATTAAAAAATTATAATATCAGTTATACAAAGAACGTAGAAACTGAAAAATAGAGCCGGTGGATTTTTGTAATATGTTGAGAAACTTACGATAGGGTATTTGGAGAACCGACTTAAAACTCTCCACTATAATTATATTGTTAGACTTTTTATATCGGTTCTTTTCAGAACTGACGTAAAATGTCTAATCGGAACTGTGATGGCATTTTTTATAAATTAAAAAAAAATAAGACATGGTTCTATTAACGAACCGATCATCTTTTCCCGTGGTGGCATTTTCTGTAAATTTAAAAAAAAAACATAAGACATCAATTCTATTAATGAGCCGACGTCTTTTCCCCTAAACAATTTCCCTTTCAAATTCTCCAAAAAATCAAATCTCGCACCCATCGCCTCCCTCCATCTCAAATTCCTCTTCAGATCTCAAATCCTGAGCTCCATGGTGATCTCCATGAGCTCCACCAGCTTGACGGGCCCACGGCAACAGCAACGAGCTGCGATAACGATAGCAACGAATTGCAACGATTGCTCTGCTCCGAGCAGAGCAACAATAGAAGGCGGCAATGACACTGCCTTCATCAGGGCCAGGGCCCGAGCTACTCCGCCTTCTTCAAGGCCGTCCAGGCCGGTGGCCCGGAGACGGCGGGGTCAGCCCTGAGATGGTAACCATCATTGCTCGAGAGCTCCACCATCTTCAATCTTCTCCCTTGTCCCCCTCATCTTCTCCCTCGTCCCCCTCATTGACATTGTCCGCACCGCCTTCTCCTCCCACTGGCGTTTCCCCTCTCCTCCCCGCCTCGACCGCATCCAGCTCCCCGCTATTCCCATCTCCATCACTGACTACCACAAGACCTCCTCTTCCTCCTCGCCAAACCCCACGTCCTCCTCCACTGCCTCGAGGTCCCCAACCCGCCCCCATTGACACCAGAAGGATAACAGAGGGGAACAATAATAAGAAGAATAGGGGGACAGGAGAAGAAGAAGATGATGATCTCTCTCAAAATGACCCATCAAAGAATCAGGTTCCAATTGTACATAAATTTTCTTTTTTGATTGATTTTGTTCGATTCAGGTTCCAATTGCACATAAAGCTCCGATGGTGACTGATTTTCTTCAATTTTGACTAATTTCTTCAATTCAGGTTCCAATTGTACATAAAGCTTCAAGATGGTGACTGATTTTCTTTTTTTGTTTTTGTGAGTTGTTTGGACAGATGATCTTATTAATTATTGTTGTTGTGGTTGTTGCTGTTGAGAACCGTCAGGCGGTGGTGACGAGAATGACACCGGTGATGGGGACAAGAATAATTTTTTTAAAAATAAATTCGCATACCACGTCGGTCTTATATGAACTGACATGGTATCATTTGTGTAATACATCATTTAAAACCAACGTCATAAGTCTCGACTTACAATGTCGCTTGCGAAGACGTCAATTGTCATTTCGCTATAACATCGGTTTTAAACCGATGTTATGTCTTTTCTGTACTAGTGTGATTTAGAGCAATATTCACTCTAATTCACTTGCAAAGACATAATGCATGCATGGAACAAGGAAAATAGAGAGAGAACCCTGGCTGTCATCGATAACTTCAAGTTTCTTGCACAAAGGAAACCCCTAGTAGGTAGAAAAGAGAAGTTACAATGCAGCCTCAGACATGCCAATTTGATAAAACATCAAGGAAACTTCTGTCTCTATCAACTTTCCTAGTACATGTTCTCATTACCTCTCTTATATCCTCATACAAACTCCTAGTAAAATATTTTGCGCCTTTTGTTGCTGAAAGACCCTAACATTCCTTTCTTTCTATGTATGCCAGACTACTGCTGCTAAGACCAATTTAGCTAGTATAGTGTCTCTTCTTCTTTTTGAATGTTGCTTGCAATGTTGAAACCTCATCTTGTATAGTACTAATTTGTGCACCTGAGAGTCCTAACTTGAGCTTGCACAAGACCACAAATATGTAGAGAATGGGCAAGAGAAGAAGAGATGCTCTATTTTCACTTGCTGGATTGCATAATAAGCATATGTTAGCTTGCACAGTTCCCAGACTCGGCAGAAAATCCCTGGTTAGTAATTTATTATGGATAGTCCTCAAAAGACATACATCCATCTTAAGCTATGATTGTGAAACCAAATCATATTACTAACCTGAAAAGGGTGTAGAACTCTCCTAGTCAACTCCCAAGCACTATAGCAAAAATGGGCTTCCACGTCGCCCATTTCATGTCGCTTTGAGTCGCAACTGATGTGCATCAAAAGATGGTGGCAATTTTGAAATTTGATGAAAATACACAATTTTACCTTTGAATCTTTTATGACGTTTATTTTAGTAACTGCCGTTATATATTAATTTTATGACGGTTCTTTGAAAATCCACCGTAAAAGCTGAGCATTAAGGCAATTTTGGGAATAGATGACATTTCATGATGGTTCACATTGAAAATGCAGTGACATAAAAGGTGATGGCTCTTTGTGTTTTGGTTTCAGATCATCTCTCTCCCCTCACATCATCTCTCTCTCCCCTCATTCTTCAATCCAAACGATCTTCGATCAACACGAGTTCATCAAGGCCAATTCGCTCTTTCTCACTCCCTCATTCATCAAGGCGATCTCTCTCCCCTTGTTTATCAAGGCGAGTTCGATCACCAGTAATTTCATCAAGGTGATCTCTCTTCCCTCGATCACCAGGCGAGTTTGATCTCTCTCCCCTCGTTCATCAGATGAGTTTGATCATCAGGTGAGTTCATCTCTCTCTCTCTCTCTC